>MQUG01001902.1:0-11989 GCA_007213375.1 Steinernema feltiae | reverse complement strand
AAGGAATTCATGCTGATTTTCCAATTGTTTAAATAAAGTTGCACCAATGTTACCGGTACCGATATTAAATACATGCAAAGTTTTCTTCAGCTCTGCGAAAAACGCGTCATGTACAGCATTAAGTGCCTTTGCTAAATCTTCTTTACCAATAATTACAGATATATTGTATTCAGATGAGCCCTGCGCAATAGCCCGGACGTTAATACCGTTCCGTCCTAGCGCTGCAAATAACCGGCCGGACATACCGGGAGTTTTTTTCATATTTTCACCAACGATGGCTAATACAGACAGGTTTTCTTCAATCGCAGGAACGACCAGTTTATTCGCCTGGATTTCAAGCTCAAACTCCACTTCGATCAATTGTATAGCACGTTTGGCATCTGATGGATTGACAGCAAATGTGATGCTATGTTCGGAAGAAGACTGAGTGATTAGCACAACATTGATCTGCTCTCTAGCCAATAGCGTAAAAAGTCGTCCGCTAAAACCCGACTTACCGATCATCCCTGATCCACTCAAGTTGATGACAGAAATATCCGAGATCGAAGAAATTCCCTTGATTGGCAGAGCGGTTTTTCCACTATCAAACTGAATCACAGTCCCTGAGAAATCAGGTTCAAAAGTATTTCGAATAACAATCGGTATTTTCTTTAAGAAAGCCGGAATCATCGTAGGAGGATAAATCACCTTAGCACCGAAGTAAGATAATTCCATTGCCTCTGTATATGATAATACAGGCAGGGAAAAAGCTTTCTTCACAATACGTGGGTCGGCGGTTAACATCCCATTCACATCTGTCCAAATTTCAATGGCAGTTGCGTCCAGTATTGACCCGAAGATCGCTGCAGTATAATCTGATCCACCTCTTCCCAAGGTGGTAATACGCCCATTTTCATTACTTCCGATAAAACCTGTAACAAACAGCAGCTTATCACGATGCGTTATGTACAAGGACTTCACCAATTGTTCAGTTAGCATTTCATTTAAATGAGCATTACCGAAATTTGAATCTGTTTTCACATAATGGGATGCATCTACAAATAGAGATTCAGGAATATATTGTTCCATCACCTTAGATACCATATAATTTGAGCAACGCTCACCATAACTAAGGATCAAATCTTTACTTTGATTGCTCAGCTCCTTTAGCGCAAAAATTCCTTGGAGGAGATCTTCTATCTCATTAAAAAACAACTTTAGCTTTGTAAATACAGGATTTTGATATTTCACAGCTAGAAGCTCTTTAACAACCGTAAAATGCTTATCTTCTAGGGACTTTAGACCATCCGAAAAGGACTTTCCTTCTGCAGCGTCCTCAGCCAACTGGGTAAGCAAGTTTGTTACACCAGACATAGCTGATAATACAACCAATGGCTTTTCCTTTGCGTCATAAGATTTTTTTACAATACTTAAGACCGCCTTTAGACTTTCTACCGTACCCACCGATGTGCCTCCAAATTTTAAAAACTTTCATACTGTTTTATACTGTTTGTTTAGATTGATGATTTTTGTGCTAAAAAAAGAAGCGCTTTCCTTTGTCGAGGAAAGCGCTTCTAAATATTGTGTCTACATTTATATACAACGAAACTACTTCCTCCTGAGTTTTATCCCGGTGGTAATAATAATCGATGTAATAATTGTATTTGTGTTCATTGCTATTGCTTATGTTTTGTAAATATAGAACAAATATTATCACTTTACCAAAGAAAATTAATATTTTTTTTAAGATTCACAATGAGAACCCAAATAGAGTGGTATTCTATCAGCTAGACATTTCTTCTAAGTGTAGCAAAACAATCTACTTTATGTAGCCGACGATTGACAGAACCATTAATTTTCAATAAGTCCAGGTGAGCCCGATAAAGATGTTAAAATTGTTTAAAATTTCGTTAAATACCTTAAAATAAATTTGACCTTAAACTGATATTGTATTATATTCGCAACAGTGCTGTCCAAAATAGATGACAGTGTTGAATTTTTAAAAGTTAAATGTTGTACAAAAAAGCGATTTAATGAAAACAAAGAAATTTATAGCGTCAATGCTATTTATCGGCTTATGTCTAGTGTCGCAGGCACAAACCAACAGAAACTCCAAACCAGAATCAGATCCTGATAACCTAGCGAAAGAATACTTTTCACAAATTATGGGAGTTGCAGTCTCAGCAACAACAAATACCAAACTTTATCAATTTGTTTACGAATGGTTGGGTACTCCATACCGTCTAGGAGGAGATTCAAAAAGAGGCATTGATTGTTCTAAATTTTCTTATGAATTATACGACAAAGTATTTAATACTTCATTAGGATATAATAGCAGAAATCAATATTCTCAAGTCAAAACTGTCGAAAAAAATGAGCTAAAAGCAGGTGATTTGGTATTCTTCAAAATTAGAAGTAAAAGTATCACCCATGTCGGTGTTTATATTGGCGACAATAAATTTGCACATGCCTCATCTAGCAAAGGAGTTATGATCAGCAATTTAGATGAACCATACTGGAGACGTTATTATTACAATGGCGGTCGCTTACCAGAAGATAATAGATCGCTTACTGCAGAAATATTAAAAGCAGAAAAAGATAATAAATTGAATTAATAAGATCGGTTCGATCTAGGAAAGTCCAAAGCGTTTAACTCGTTTTGGACTTTTTTTATACAATATAATATCCTATTTTTACCCTATAATCATTGGAATACTATTATGTCTTCAAAGAAAACGCTCATCTTAAATAAAGAACAAATAAAACAAAAATCTATTCGGATTGCCTATCAAATTTTGGAAGACAATTTTGAAGATGAAACACTTGTATTAGTAGGAATTGCCGACCGGGGTTATGTATTTGCGCAACGCCTTCAAGCAATTTTACAGGAGATTTCAACGAAAGAAATTCTACTGATTAAAGTTACCATGAAGAAAACGAGTAGATCACTGAGTGCAAGCACAGACATACCTGTTGATATTGCAAAAGACAAGACCATCATCTTGGTTGATGATGTGTTGAATAGTGGTAGAGCCTTAGCTTATGGACTGGGTGTATTTTTGAACGTTCCACTGAAGAAAATGAGAACGGCTGTATTAATTGATAGAAGCCACCATAAGTTCCCTATATTTAGTGACTACTATGGCACGAAGCTTTCAACGATATTAAGAGAACATGTTACCGTTACTCTTGAAGAATTTGATAAAGAAGAAGATGCAGCATGGTTAATTTAAACCATGCTGTTATTTCTTTGAGACTTTCAATTTCATCCCCGGTTTTATCCGGCTTCCGTTTAAATCATTTTCACTTTTAAGTCGACCGACTGATGTACCATTTTTATCTGCGATATCAGATAAAGTATCGCCTTTCTTCACGACATAGTAAGCTGTACGTGTAGCGCTAGCGGCATGCTGTTGATTCTTCTTTGAAGATCTTTCTGTATTACGAGCTAATTTCGCGTTTACGAAATCATCCTCCTTTTTTATCAGTAAGTTTTGTCCAGGGACAATTTGATTGCCCGCGCAGGTTATTCCACGATTTTATATCCTGTACTGTTACTTCAAACTTGTCAGCAATGGAAGCGAATGTCTCACCAACTTTCACTTTATATTTGCCATTTTGTAAAGGTTCACTCAAATTTTCCGTCTGACTAAGAGTTGCGGAAGATATTGGTGTGTTGAGAGCTGCATACAATTCTTCTGAGGCAATCTTTTTATCCAAGACAGGTAACACCAATCGCAATGGAGACTCTTCGGTACCATTTAATACATTTCTTTTAAAACTAGGATTCAATGCACGTAATGTCTCTTTTGAGACATGTAAAGCATCCGCTATTTGGTTCAATGAAATCCGTTTATTGATATCTAATGCTTGAGTTCTTAGTGAAAGTTCAGTATCCGCAGCATTGATATCATTTTCGTCCGCGTATTTCATCGCATATGTCATTGCGATGAACTTAGGGATATAGTTTTGGGTCTGTTGCGTTAGATATGGTGCGATATCCCAAAAAGTAGCATTCTCTTTTCCGGAACGTTGGATCGCACGGCTAACCGCTCCTTTACCACCATTATAGGATGCTATCGCTAATAGCCAATCTCCATATTCATCGTAAGCTTCTTTTAAGATTTTTGCGATAGCATAACTAGAAGCAATCGGATCCATACGTTGGTCGGTATAACTGTCCACTGTAAGATGATAAGTTTTGGCTTCATAATACATCAATTGCCATAAGCCTGTTGCTCCGGCACTGGAGATATCGCGTGGATTTAATGATGATTCGACTACACTTAGATATTTGAGTTCCCGCGGCACTCCAACTTCATCCATGATTTTATCAAACAATGGGAAATAGTATTGCCCTAGTCCCATCATCCTACACATATAAGGGTTATAATTATCCGACGTATATTTAGCAACCAGATCTTTCACTCGCGGTGAGTAGTCCAATGGAACCTCACGTTCTATTGCTTTCAGTTTCCGCACGAGCTGTATATCTTCATCTGTAATTTCAGCATCATGCTGCCTGTTATTTCCGGAAGATTTTATACTATCAAGGTATTGGTAAATCTCTTGTTTTTCTTTTTCGATACTTTTTTGAAAGAAGGTATGGGTGGCTTCTTTCATGCCTTCTACAGCGCTTTCTTGGGCCATGAGTGGTAGTACATAGCATACCCCTCCTAGTATTGAAATTAACGTCTGTTTTCCGATCATAAATTTACTGTTAAATCCGAGTTTGATTCATCTGCTGAAAATCAACAATAATCTAAACGTTTTAGAAATGGATTTTAGTATAAAAATGGTTTTCGCCCTATTTAGCTGTAGGTCGAGTATAAAACAAAATACGATTTTGTTCCTCACAAAATCGTATCCATGCTATATGGGATCAAAACCTCCCTTATTTGTTATCTTCTATTTCAGATTTTTTTTCAGGTGAAGACTCATCTTTTTGGCCTTCTTTAAATTCCTTAACTCCTTTACCCAATCCGCGCATCAATTCAGGAATCTTCTTGCCACCAAATAATAGTAACAATATTACTACAATGACAATTAACTCTTGCCCCCCGATTCCCATGATTAATAATGATGTTGACATAACTATAATTTCTTGTTTTTCAATTCTTTTAAACTAAAACTTTTCTCTCTCTTTACAAATGTAATGATAATTATTAAATATAGTAATTATTTCTTATCTCGCCAACCATGACATCGGATTCAGCGGTGTTGTTCCTTGTAGCACAGAAAATTCTACCATCGGAACTCCCGTATCCGAGTCCACATCAGCCGTTCCTATGGTTTGGCCCGTGCTTACTTTTGCCCTTTTGAAACACTTACACCAGCCAAATTCATATACACAGTAAAGTATTCACCGTGTTTAATCATGACAATACGCTGCCCCATCATCGATACTATACTCAAAACTTCTCCATTAAATACTGCTTTCACAGCCGAACCGCTTGATGTTTGTATTTTAACAGTTTCGTGATCCCAATTGACATTTCTACCGACACTTTCCGAACCAAACTCTTGCATAATCTTCGCATTAGAAACAGGCCAAGGTAAACTACCGCGATTAGATCTGAAGTCATTTGAAAGTTTGACTGCTTCCGGTGTGCTACGTAAGACTTCAGAATCTGATTTTCGAGCAGTATTACTGCCTTTCGAACTTGTATTGTTCTTACCTTTTGTAGTTGATGTAGACTCATTCGCTTTGCGGTTACGCTCAGCCGCCGCTTCTGCCGCACGACGTGCCGCCTCAGCCCGTCGACGTTCAGCCTCAATTTCTCTTCTAATGATCTCCTTAATGGCCGCATTAATACGACGTTCTTCTTTTTGTTTTTGGGTAATATCTTTCTTCACACCGCGCTCTGTAACAATCAATTCACTCAATTGTCCAGAATAAACAGATCGCTGTTGAGATATGGTTCTTTTCTCATTTTCCTGCTCTTTCATCAAGACAACCTGTTTGTTTCGGTCCGCCTGCAATTGAGCAATTTTTTGTTCAATCTGTTTCTTGGTATTTTCGATATCAGCAGCTTTCAGCTTTCTAGAATCATTAAACTGTTGTAAGTACTTAACCCGTCGGAACCCCTGATTAAAATCCTTTGATGCAAAAATAAACATCAATTTATTATAGGCATTTCGGTTTCTGAACGCAAACATCACCATCTTTTCATAGTCACGTTTCATCTTCTCCAATTCAGCCTTCAACTTATTTACGGCAGCGGTATTGGCATTAATATGTTTGTTGATTACAGCGACTTCCGAAGTAATGGTATTTATCTTCTGCTCGCGCAAAATTAATCTGCTTACTCAATGCTGTCACTTGTTGTTGGGTCAGTGATTTTTCCTTTGCAATCTCTTTGACCCGTATTTTGTAATTCAGCAATTTCGCGGGTTGAGTTTCTCACGCTGTTTTCAAGTTCAGCCCTAGTCTGCGCCGATGAAATCCCATCATGAATAGGAAAGCAGCTATACCAAGTATTGTCTTTTTAAAGTTCATTTACAGTACTATTTTTTTGTGTTTGCCATCTTTCTATCCTATCAATTCACGTCGTACTTTAGCAAACTAATTGCGAAGTAATAAATCTAAAGGAAATAGACAGCTTCTCATCGGATTACTTTATAACGTGACGATACTGAAAAAGGCATTTCGACCGGTTCATTGAAAGTCACTTTGTTAAAATTTATCTCTGTTTTTATCTCTTGACGACCATCAGAAATGATCATTTTTAAAAGCATCGGAAATTCCTGCCCAGAAGCCATGGCATATTCGCCGTAATTGGCTTTCCAACAACTGTTTCTTTGAAAGTTGCGCTAATCTAAATTGATAAGGCCTATTGTTATTATTTAATTTATATAAAAAATCTAGTTCATTCAGTTTGCCATCTAACTGGACAGACAGCGAATCCTGCTTAAAATTAACCTGATCAATATCGGGATAATAGATTCACCGAAAGATTTGCAAGCAACAATCTTGTAAGTTCCCGAAAGTTAAATCCGGGCTGGCAAAACGATATAGATAGTCAAATGGCTTAACCATATATTCGCTCTGAAATTTATTTAAGATTTGTACACTGTCTGGAGTTATCAATACCCGGGCAACCTCTATACCCAGTGTGGCAGAAATGGAAATCCAAATCCTTTTATCTTTCTCTATTCTAATAGTGGAAGTGACATCATAATTATCCTTCCCAAGATCGAGACGCATTTTCGCTTTTCCAGAAAAAGTAGAATAATTCAAATTAGTCAAAAAAGATTACGTAAGCTATTTTCTTTGCTTCTCTTGTATTGTCTTTTATGGTCAACTCATTTTCAGTTTTCAGGTCAGCACCTTTTAGTAGCTTCTTCTTAGAACCGCAAGAAGAAAGCAGCAACACAACAGCACTAACCCAAACAATTTTATTCCACATAGCTTTTAGTCTCAATCTTCTTTTTCAATTTCACCTTACTTTCCTCTGTATCCGCTCCCTTTTCTAAAGCCAGGTTCCACTGCTTAACGGCATCCGTTGTTTTCCCTAACTTAATAAGAATGTCGCCGTAATGTTCCAGCAATACAGAAGTTTGCGGATTTGTATTTTTTAACGCTTTTTGAATCCACACCAGCGCATCATCATATTTTCCATTTGCGAAAAGTACCCAAGCATAGGTGTCTTCAAAAGTCCCATTATTGGGCTGCAATTTCGTCGCCATTGCGGCATACTTTGTAGCATCATCAAGTCGTTCTTTTCTTAACGACAAATAGTATGCTAAATTGTTCATGGCCGTCACATTTGTACTATCCAATCGAATAGCTTCGATATAAGCCGCATCAGAGGCTTTATACATCTTAAGTGAATTATAAATATCACCTAATCCACCGTAAATATTTGCCTGTAGAAAAGGCGATTCATCCTGTGCATTATTAAGTGCGGCTTCCATAAACTTCCGGCTATTCTCTATGTCTTTCTTCATCAAATAGGCCATGCTTGTAAAATAGAGTATGGTTGCATTATTGGCCACATAGTGTAGCGCTTCCCCTCCATGTGCAATGGCTTGATCAAATTCGCCTTTGTCCATATCCAAACTCATCAACATCCGCCAAGCATCAATTTGATAGGGGTTCATACTCACTGCAACTGCTAGCGAACTTTGAGCAGCTGACTTATCGTCTCTCACCATAACACTTGTCCCTTTGCCATATGGGCTTTCGGCAATACGTGGATGAACTTCAACCAAGATATTGACCAATTCCAAAAGTTGGTCTTTTGAATAGGGTCCTTTCGGATTCAACAAGGTCATTATAATCCGATTCTTATCTGCAAAGTCAACTTTCTTAGATTGAAATCCTTGTTTAAGTGCATCGAAAGATAATTTCATCTTTTTATCAAATCGATAGAGATCAGCCAAATCGAAATAAAGAAAATCCTCTTTTGTTGTCTGAATTCCTTTATTAATATAGTCCAATGCAAGCTTCGAGTTTTTGGAAAGATTATAAGCTTGTGCTAATTGACCATATACTTGAGCCAGCGAAGTTCCTTTGTCTGCCCAGGGTTTCAAAAGATCAATGACCGCTTTATAATTACCGGCATCATTTAACAAGACACTACCAACCATGTCCAATGTATCAGAAGCGACTGCGATCTCTTTGGTTTTATAGAAATACTCCAAAGCCACATCCTTGTATCCGCCATTGAAAAGGAGCATGATACGCTCCCGTTTTAGTGAGGCTGTATTATTGTCATCTTGATCTATCAACTTATCGAGATAGATTAAAGCACTATCCGCCTCGTTTTTACTTTTAAACGCATCTACAGCAAAACTTAGATATTCAGGCTTAGACTGAATATTCAACGCTTCTTTTATGGCTTCGATTGCTCCATCTTGATTTCTCATCTGTGCAAGAAGGATTGCCTTTGTAAAATAGATATCATCAGCTTGTGGGTAATCCGCGAGTATGGCGTCCAAAGAATCCATCCCTGGACCAATTTTCCCTTGCTTCAATATTTCCTGTACGTTTTTGAATCGTGCATCGTAAGGTTTAGGCTTTTTATCCGAAGATTGTGCCTTTAATGAACCCAGTGCTACTAGGAATACACCAATAAAACTTAAAAAAAATCGTTTATCTAAAAAATTCAATCTCATCTACTTCCGCTATAATAATTTAAAAATTCTTCCTGCAATATACTAACTAATGTAACAATATTCATTCGAGGAAGTTGTAAAAATATTGAGATTAGTGGGGCTCGTTTGAAATTCAACTCGTTTTCAACAAAATAAGCAAAATAGATTTTAAAATATAGAATAATAGATGTACCTTTGCAGACCCTTGAGATAAGGGAAGGAAAAATATTTTAATAAATTATTTAAACAAAAGCAAGTGAATACGTTAAGTTACAAAACTGTCTCTGCCAACAAGAACACCGTTAACAAAGAGTGGATCGTTGTTGACGCTGAAGGAGAGATTTTGGGGCGCTTGGCGAGCAACATCGCGAAAGTAATTCGTGGTAAGCATAAGCCTACATTCACCCCTCACGTAGACTGCGGAGATAACGTGATCGTTATCAATGCGGACAAAATCAAATTGACAGGAAACAAATTAGGCGACAAAGTTTACGTTCGCTACACTGGATACCCAGGTGGTCAACGCTTTGTTTCTCCAAAAGAGTTAATGGCTAAATTCCCTGAACGCATCATTGAAAAAGCTGTTCGTGGTATGCTTCCTAAAAACCGTTTAGGTCGTCAATTGTTTAAAAACCTTTACGTTTATGCTGGTACTGAGCACAAGCATGAAGCACAAAATCCAAAACCAGTTAAATTTTAAGGAGAATCGTCATGTCAACAACTAACACTTCAGGAAGAAGAAAAACTGCTGTTGCCCGCATTTACTTAACTGCTGGTAGCGGAAACATTATCATAAACGGTAAAGACTACAAAGAGTATTTCCCAACATTACCTTTGCAATACATCGCTACACAGTCATTGAACGTAGCTGGTGAATTAGCAAACTTTGATGTAAAAGTAAACGTTAACGGAGGTGGTGTTAAAGGTCAAGCAGAAGCTGTTCGCTTAGCGATCGCAAAAGCTTTGGTTGAACTTAACCCAGAAGTTAAACCTGCATTACGCGCTAAAGTTTAGTAACACGTGATGACCGTATGGTTGAACGTAAGAAACCAGGACGTCGTAAAGCTCGTAGAAGATTCCAATTCAGTAAACGTTAATCAAAGGAGGATCAAAAATGGCAAGAACTACTTATCAAGATTTATTGGATGCAGGTGTGCACTTTGGTCACCTTACACGTAAATGGGATCCGAAAATGGCTAAGTACATTTCATGGAACGTAACGGTATCCACATCATTGACTTGAACAAAACTCTTACGAAATTAGAAGAAGCTGCTTCAGCTATCAAACAAATCGTAAAATCAGGTCGCAAAGTTTTATTCGTTGCAACGAAAAAACAAGCAAAAGAGATCATCGCACAACAAGCAAAAGAGGTTAATATGCCTTTTGTAACTGAGCGTTGGTTAGGTGGTATGCTTACAAACTTCGCTACAGTTCGTAAGTCTATCAAAAAATGTCTAACATTGACAAAATGCAAAAAGATGGTACATACGATGTATTGTCTAAAAAAGAGAAGTTGATGATTCAACGTGAGCGTATCAAATTAGAAAACCTTTTAGGAGGTATCGCTGATTTGAACCGTTTGCCAGCTGCTTTATTCATCATCGATGTGAAAAAAGAACACATCGCTGTTTCTGAAGCAATGAAATTGAACATCCCTACTTTTGCAATGGTAGATACAAACTCTGATCCTTCAAACATTGATTTCCCAATCCCAGCAAATGATGACGCTAGTAAATCTATTAGCTTAATCGCCGGTATCATTGGTCAAGCAATCCAAGAAGGTTTGGACGAGCGCAAACGCGACAAAGAAGAAGAAGCTGAAAAAGATGCTGCTGCTGCTAAAGCAAAAGCTGATAATGGTGAAGCTTCAGAAGCTAAACGTCCTCGCAAAGCGAAAGACGGAGAATAATATTTTTATTCCAAACCGGATGGCGTAGCGTTAGTTTTCTGGAAAAGTTTACTTTTCTTGAACTAGCCTCTCTGTCCGGTTTTTTGGTTTAACAACACTTGTTTATCAAGGAATGTTAAACTTCATATTAGCTTAACATGTTTTAAGTTAATATTGTACAAATTTCAGTCGTAAATAATAATAAAAAGAAATAAACATGTCAGTACAAATTTCTGCATCAGAATGTAAACAAATTGCGTCAACAAACTGGCGCTGGTATGATGGATTGTAAAAAAGCTTTGGTTGAGTCTAATGGTGACTTTGAAGCTGCTGTAGATTACTTGCGTAAAAAAGGCGCTAAAGTAGCTGCTAGCCGTCAAGATCGCGACTCTAACGAAGGTGTTATCATCGCTAAAGCGACTGCTGATGGTAAATCAGGTATCGTAGTTGAAGTTAACTGTGAAACTGACTTCGTAGCTAAAAACGCAGACTTCGTAGCTTTCGCTGAAAAAATTGCAGATCTTGCATTAAACAATAAACCTGCTTCTTTGGAAGAATTAAAAGGTTTGGAACTTGATGGCAAAAACATTGCTGATTCTTTAATCGAGCAAACTGGTGTAATTGGTGAGAAAATTGACGTTTCTAAATACGAAACTATCACTGCTGAAAAAGTTATTGCTTATATCCACGGTAACTACCGTCTAGGTGTATTAGTAGGTCTTTCTGCTGATGCAGCTGGCGCTGAAGAAGCTGGTAAAGATGTAGCAATGCAAATTGCTGCAATGAACCCAATTGCAATTGACAAAGATGGTGTTGATCAAAAACACAATCGAGCGTGAAATCGCTATTGCTAAAGAACAAATCATTGCTGAAGGAAAACCAGCTGAAATGGCTGAGAAATTGCTCAAGGTAAATTGAACAAATTCTTCAAAGATACAACTTTGTTAAACCAAGAATTCCGTAAAAGATTCTTCTAAAAAACATTGCTCAATTCTTAGATTCTGTTTCTAAAGGATTAACTG
>MQUG01001901.1:0-21224 GCA_007213375.1 Steinernema feltiae | reverse complement strand
CCCGGGCTCAATCGAGAGCCCCGCTTCTGCTGATCATAACTGGAAGTGGATTCATTGAAATACAATGCGTTCGATGAGAATTAGACTAAATTCCGTGCTAAATACTGCGAGTTTGACACTAAATCCTTTTCCCACTGGTCCTACAACGGACACCCACAGTTTGACTTTGCCTATATACACAACACACATATTCATTCATACGAATGCCCTGAAATGGCGAAGAATGAGATGCGACGTGACACAACTCGCCGTCTTCGCTCTTCGTCCTCGTGGAAGCATACGAAGCTCACGGTTTTCGTCGCGTCGTTCTGCTTGCGGTTGATTGGCACAACGCCCAGTCCTCTGGAGGAATCCCTTGGTTATCAGATTTGGCAGCGGCGTAACGGCGTTCGTCCTGGACGAGGATTCCGTTAAAGGGACAGTGACATCGCCCCAAAATGGTCTTCGATCTTCGTCTACCCCCACTAATTGGACCCTTGCGACCTCGATGGTGAAATCAGTATTCTTGTAGGACATCTCAGTCCTGAGCTATAAAACTTAACGGGCGCCTCTACATTTCCTAGAAAATAAGTGGTCCTGTCGCGATTTGCTTGCGGTCGGATTTGCATTGTACGACCAATTTTAGATTGCGAAGAAGGTGAGTCGTTCGAGTGCCGCACTTTTGCGGCAGTCAAAGCAACAAAGACAACGAAAGCAACAGGCAAATCGTGTCGGGACCTTTCATCTTGACAACTGCCTTTGGAACTCTTCTTTAGATGTTTGAACAGAACTTATATACAAAACGATGAATGCCTCAATCGAATCAAGTCAGAAAAGAAGTGGATCTAACATCAAGTACTTATTCGTTTGTCTGTCTTCGTCGCGGACTGACTGTTCCCTGTTGATGTATCCGCTCTTTCCAATGAGTCGACACTTGGGACGGTGATCTCGGAATGAAGTCACAATTCTTCCAGTGGGCAGAAGATCTGCTCGGCCACTTTGTCGAAGATGAAAACAACGAGATGACGATTGTGCAAGGAATAAGCCGCTGGTTGAGCCGATTGAAGGGGCGACTGGTCTACGATGCATCTCGCATTTGCTTCTCTCGAGAATTAAGTGATGCGGTGATCGCTCCAACATACGTAGGGTTCACGGCGATCCGCAGAAGCAACGATTTCCCGAGTGCGTTGTTTGATGCTCTCCTCAGACTTTATCATAAGCGACTGCTCTTGAACTCTATAGTGAAAGACGAGAAAGATGCGCATGGGCTTTTCTCCGAGTTTCATGGGCTGACTGTCTGTCTGAGTGTCTTTGTTCTTCATAAGTTTTGCTCTATGACGCTAGGAGACTCACAGTAACGAAGGTCGAACGATGTCCTTGCAAAAAGGAAAAATGGAAAAACATATGATTCGATAGAAGTTTGGATGAGGGAAATCATTAAAGTTACGATATGCACAGATATCGAGAAGCTGAAAGTACTGTTTACGCACGAGATATCATGTACTGTCGACTCTGTTCCCGAACGGAAGTAGAACGACTCACATCACCATATTTTACCTAGATCTACGATGACACGATTTGCCTGTTGCTTTTGTTGCCTTTGTTGCTTTGACTACGTCAGTGCGTCAGTCGAAGCCATCACCGCGAAGAACTCTCACGCCATCAGAATCACGTGAAACGGCCGGAACTAGCTTAGCGTAGAAGCGTAGAAGATTAGGCCGAGTCAACAACCGCGTCAGAGCGATCCGCTCACGAGATCCGCTCAAAGAGATCCGCTTGTCAGTATCTACGAAATGTCAGACGAAACATTCAAGCCCAAAAACGTATTTTTTTCATATTCTTCTCACATTACATGTTTAGGGCATCTTATGTTTGAAAACAAGCTGAACTAATGGATCAGAAACGCGGGAAATTGCACAACATTGACATCCCGACTCGTAGAACAGAACGCAGCTGCCCGGAAAGGATTCGTTGACTTGGAGTTGAAGTTGGCTGAACGGCAAAGGCGCCGTCCATTCCAATATCACCGTTTTCGATGTTTGCAACGTTTCCATCCATTTGTGGACCAGAGCAACGTTGAAAGTCTCGTCGTTTCGACTCAGCACCAGCTCCTCGAAGGTCGTTTTGGCGAAAATCTTCAAAATCTCTTCTTTTCGGTCATCCAAATCGTCTTTGTCGGCCATTTCCAGCTTCTTCAGAGCTTCGTTTGAGTGCTGCGCTACCAGATACTTTTTGTCAGGCCTGCACAGCTTCACAACTGACGGTTTCAGGCCATAGAACATGACAGGAACGCTCTGCTCAGCCGTAAACTGAAAGTCCCGACTTGGTCTGCAGCGCCTGATCGCCCAGAAAATGGCGCCTTCTTCCAGAATACAGCAATTCAGCGAATGCACAAATCCGGTCAATTTGATCTTCTTCAAAGTCAGGAATTTGAAGGGAAACTTGCAAAGACGCTGCGGAGCAATTGAGTCAACCAGGTCGCCATCACGCCAGAGGCCGAAATCGACCAACAGACGACTTGCATCGCTGCAATCGACGGTGATTTGAAGGTCGAATCGTTGGCGAAAATGCACTTCGGCGTAGTGTTGAAACCAGCTGCCGTCGTCGAGTTTGATCAGAAGCGGCAGAGCGTCTCTGGGCACGTAGGTCACGATCATGTCGATGACTTCTACGGGGAGTCCATCCATCTGGTCAATTAGCTTCTTCAGCTCGTTTCTGAGACTTTCCTGAACATTGAAGGTGGAAGCGGCAGTCTGCTGTGACTTACGTTTTCGATCATAGCAGAGAGGTCTTTGCTGATCGTTCAAGTTCAAATCGATGTAAAGAAGACGCTCTGAAAACGAGCAACGAGAGAATTTTGATCAATAGTGGTAAATGAATCATTGACGACCGGCGGCCAGTGATGATAAGACCAGTTGTGCTCTCTTTGCTCAAAGTCGACAAACACGACGACGCTCGCAAACTGTGCGGAACGCTTTGTTGGAAAATGCTTCCAATCCAAGGGTCAAACGCAATTTACATAAAAAGCATCAAAAACTAGACTGAGAGCGATGGAATGGACAACAAAAGAAGCGTGAAGTACAGACGTGTTGGGTCCGGAGAGCGATCAAAGCCGGTGTAGCCGCGCGTCGACTTTTTAAAGTAGACTCCGCTTTTACCATACTATCGTGCCAAAATTCAGCGAAATCGGAGGTTTGTGGACTTTCCTTGTTAGTGAGTGGGCAGCGATGAGATTGGAATTCTTGGTTTCTTGGTTAACGTCAGCGACTTTTATCAGATTTACTAGGCCCTCTGGTGGTCGACGTTTGTAGTTCCCTTCTAAACGCCGTTCTCTATGTTTGAATGTCTAAAAGAGTCTCAGGGTCTTCAAGTAATTAACATTTATCTTTCGTGGATGAAAAATCGGCTTAATTTAAAATAAATTGATTTAAAACTTCCGGAAGAGGTTATCGTAAGCGTCACACATTGCGTTATTGAATTAGGACGCCGAAAACGCAACCTGAATCAGGGTTTTGCACGCCGTGCTCCTTATCAGGTTGCATGATAAGAAGCGCGGCGTTTTCTTTCCGATTCTGTTCGCTGACTGTCGCTGTGGTGCCCGCTCGCTCATGAGTAAACGACGTAAGTGGCCTCTTTAAGCCCATTCTTAGTATTAAGTTGCAGCGCGGCCAATTGCGTTTGACCTCGACGCGGAGGAGGATGCTCCTCGTGACGATCTTCGCTCTCGTCTTCATCTTGGAACACTGAAGATTGACGGAAACGTCTATTTTAACGTCAAAAACGGCCAATTTGATGTGAGCGTTCTGGCTGGTGTTCAGCTTCACAAGGTGACCTTCAGGGGACATATGCTCAACCAAGAGGTAAAATGACCGATTTTCACGTTTGTGCGACTCTCCTGACTGTGTTCCTTCAGGAATTCGACCTCGAAAACCACCGAAAACGGTTGGAAACATGCAGTGAGATCGAAAATACTCTCTCGAATGAGTCGATTCACGTAATCCAATGCTACGGTTATGTCGCGAAGCAAGATAACGTGGTCTGTGAAGAGATAAAGTTGTTTTTTCGATAAAAACGCCTCTAGAGAAAGATTTTCCGCTGCTCTGAGGCAACGATTATACGTTTCGACGAAATCATGGAGATCAAAAACAGTCTGCAGGGAAGCGACAACTTTGGACGACAAGGACAACCGCGGCCTGACGCTCAATCGTTGAAAGGAAAGCTCCTCGAAGACATGTGGAATGCGTACGACTACTTCGCCCGCAGGAGCTACTTCCTTGATGTGGACTTGTTCGGGCTGTACCTGGGGATGTCGTACAGCTTTACAGTTGGAGATTTGAGCCAAATCAAGCCGTTAACGGTAAGAAATTCTCTATTCTCTAGATTGCGTGCCTTTTGTCGCTTCTGGGACTGATTTCTTACCTAGTATTGATGAACGACTTCCATTTCAGGCAAACAGCGATTTTAAAGAAGTCCTCAAAGAGATTTCCACTCCGATTGAGCAGCTGCCCTTTTCGTCTATGCGAATGTTCAAGTACGGAGTGAAGCGAATAAATCGTCGGTCGCGTTTACCCGAACATCACCTCGAAGACATGCAAAAATACGATAGACCACCGTCGGAATCCATCAACCGACAGAGTTTTTATGAAGACATGACCAACTTTCTCGACCACAAGTAAGCGAAACCGTTTTTTGACAAAATAATTGGGGTCGTTGGTCGGAAATAGCCTAGCGCTTTTTAGGGCAGGTATAAACTGGGGCCCAGGCCCGCAGAAACGACTAAACTGGGGCCCTGGCCCGCACTGCGGGCCCGGCTCTTGTCACACTCGCTGATGCCAAGGCCTTGAAGACTAGTTATTTTGGAAACATTTATACGCTACAAGGAAGTCGTTGTCAAGTTACTTGGCTAACTTGACCCAGTCGAAAAGACAGTTTACGGTCAAGCGACTCTGTTGCTTCATTGCTCTACGCTCCTTTTCTTGAACTTTTGAGGTCTTTGTCGTAGATCACCGTCAGGATTGAAATTTTTTAAGATTGCGAGACAAACTAGAGCTCAGCTTCAACGCCCTACGAAGCCTGGTAACCGAGGAAACTAAGCAAAACTACTAATGGCTGTCAGCCTAAGCCTGAACGCCCTACGAAGTCTATGTCTCTAGTCTTCGCAAACACACTTAAAGGACTAGTAGCCAAGTCGCTTAACAACTGTGAAACCAACTTTGTAGCGTATAAATGTTTCCAAAATAACTAATCTTCAATGCCTTGACATCAGTGAGTGTGATAAGAGCCGGGCCCACAGTGCGGGCCCGGGCCCCAGTTTAGTCGTTAAATTTTAACTAGGGGGTTTTTGGAGTTTGAGTTTTGAAACAATTTAAAACACAATCCTTAACTTGTCACTTGTCAACTATTAGTGCGTTTCAGACACAAAAAAAGTTTATGGAAACCAAAGCCGCTGTTGTGGGATCCTTACGAACCGAGAGATCTCTTCCAGTACAAACAACTCGACGGCAAATTGACTCGCGCAGTGCTCCGATTCTCTCATTACTGCAAAGAAGAAGCTGAATACGAGCGCTCTGACTGCTTTGACGCTCCCGGAAGAGGGTTTTTGTCCGAAGTAAGCCGAGTACTGGCTGAGATCATCGATGACGCCGCCGAAAGCGTTGAAGCGCACATTAACAGATGGAATTTGACCGTCGAACGCAAAGAACGGAGGCGCATGATTCGCGACAGCGCCTTTTGGGCGTTGGTTCCCCTAATCGACCAAGAATTGAAAAAACTGGAAGCGGAAATTTTGGCTCAGAATCGGATGAACTGCGCAAGCCGCTGAGTAGTGAAGAAGAACAGGATGTTTGGAATATGATAACGCAAAAGTTTTTCAAGAGCGATTTTTATCCGGAAGCTCAGCTGTTTGGTCCAATTGCACCGTTCGATTGCAACGCTGAATGCAGTAATCGAGAATATGTCGAAAGCGACAGCGATGAGAATAGCTGCAACAGTGAAGACAGTTTGTGGGACAACGACGACGAGGAAGAAGAAGATGAAGATGAGGAAGAAGAAGAGGATTACTGATTTACAAAGAGCGTATAAAAATGCTTTCACGATGTCGTTATATCGGTAGAGGGAGAGAATACAGAAGCTTTTACTGAGGAACCGGCCAGAACGACTCAATTCTCAGTCCTTGCAGCATTGCTTTCTGAAAAGGCGAAATTAACAAATGATTTATTAACCTTATGCAACATGCAACAGATGCGGAACGCACTCTGGCGCTCGGAACGCAGTTGCCAGAGTAGCTTGCGCTACTCCCACTTCACAGTGAAGCAATCCCCTCTCCTCTCACTTGACGAACTTTCAGAAAAGCAATAGTTTCTGAAGTAGCATCGCCATACTCCGAAGAAGCCAGGTCGTCACCTTCCGCCCCTTCAGCGCGCTTGACTGTTTGAGAACCACCGAATCACTTAGCCCCTCCGACTTCACAGTGACGCACTTCCACACGGAAGCAGAAGAAGCACTAGAAGGATAAAGATTAGAAACTTCGAGGCGATGAAACGGATTCTCAAAGATGAATTTTCCGTCAACTCTTCTGCACAATCCTCCCTCCTCCATCTCCATCAAACGGCCCTCTGTGGTGTCATCGAACCTAGCACAAACATCTACTTTCTTCTCACTGGGGCTTCGGAGGAAGCTCTGGACGATTCCTTCCATCACATCGGAAGAGAACACACAGCGAGTTGTTCCAAATCGCGTCATCTGACCTGATCTCAGCTGGGCAGCGAAGAATTGAGCGTCTCCGATGACGCCACGGACAAAGCTGTCCGTGGGGATTCTTCTTGAAGTCTGCTTTTGCAACAGTCGGTTGAAGGCGGAGTGATAAGTCAAGAAGAAAATATACGAAAACCAGCGTTGTTCGATCCATTTGAGGAGAATCACGCCTTCCGGAGAGCTAAAATTGCTCGCAGTTCGACTGGTAAGGAAAACTCTAGGCTCATTTGCCAGAAAGGAGACGATTTTGAGGAGTTTTTCCATCCCAACGTCGCTCACGGGCTTCATTTTCTCGGTATCGAGAATATTGTAGGTTCGAATGTAATCAATCTGCAGATTCTTGAAATCGGGATGCTCCAGCAACTCGCTCATCGTCATATCGACTCCGGACCCTAGGTAGAAGTTGTAGACCCATTCGCCACGCGCGTCGGGGAAAACGACGAAAGTAGCGTTTGTCGCCTTGGGAAACGTCCACTTGCGAGTTGAGAAAACAGGCGTGACGCAGCGGCATCTAACGGATTCACAGCATTTCCACGTTGCCGCCACGCGTTCGCTGAATTCGAGGGGAACCGCGTCCATTCTGAGATTGAATCCCTGATCGGATGATTTGCTTTATAGTCCAACGCGAGAACTAGAAGCGATGCGATCAGCGTCAGTTCGTGAACCTTCGCTGCGAGACGCTGGTCGGCTGGGGTTCATCATCTCTTTCTGACCATTCTGCACCTCCGCCTGCGCGCTTTTCAGGCCCATGCTGCACTGCAACTGCACAGAGAATACGCAGCGAGCAATTAGGTCCAGTGAGCTGCAGCTTAAGATCGCGAACGATCAGTGGCGACCGGCGACCGCCGATCGGAGTCGACGCGCACGTAATCCAAAGGTCCGGGGCGTTCCACGTGCATCAGGCGCCTCGCCGGGATGATTTTTCGAGGAGCGACCAGTCGCCGCGGCCCCGGTTGAGGCGCCGGCAGCGTTGAACGTCGACGCGCACGTTGTTAAATCGGGAGAGGGAGAATACAGACGCTTTTACCTAGGAAGCGGGCAGATCGACTCAATTCTCAGTCCTTTGCAGCATTGCTTTCTGTGCAAAGAGACGCCGCAACATCCCACATTCCAGTCGAATTTCTGTCCGCGCATCAGTTTCCCAGTCTCTTCCTGTTTGCTCGCATTGCTTTAGGTGGGAAGCAATGCTTCTGTTTCCTATTTAAGGGTGACTTTCACGTCAGCTTCATCACTCCGCAATGACCTCCTTTCTTGACCAACTCGCGTTCCTGCGGACTTGCGGCAGCGACTGCCTCGCCGCCGTCTCCTCTCGCGCAGTTGCGCCCACGGTCACGCCGGCAATCCGGCGTTTTCTTGCGATGATTGGAGCGGAGGCGAAACTCAAAGAAAGCTTGCTAGAAGTCGTCCTCTGCGCGGGCATCGGTGTGGGCAGCGGAGTTGCCGCTCCATATGCGATTTGGGTGTTTTTCCAGAGCCTCGTTGTGGCTGACTTCATAACTGAGCATTGTCTGCACGTCAAATGCAAATGGCTTCGCTCGGCTTACTTTTGGTTTGACAAAACATTCAAGCCCAAGTACAAGTTGGGCATCGGTTTAGGCCCAAGTATGGAACCGACTCTGCTATCACCCAGTATCGATTTTGAGAGTAGAATCACAAAAGAAGATCTTCAAGTTGGGCAGATCATCGGATTTGTCGATCCCGAAGGTTCGCGCGTTCAAAAGCGTTTGATCGCGCTCGGACCTTGCGATGTCGAGTGGAACGGCGAAACGCATCGCGTTTCCGAAGGATTCATGTGGGTCGCGGGCGACAATACGAATAATTCGTACGATTCACGTCGCTACGGACCTGTGCGCGTGGATTCCGTGCATTCCAAGCTTGTTTGCTGCCTCTATCCGCTCATATTCAATCTGCGGAAGAACAGAGCGAAGAGAGACCAACTCGCGTTCCTGCGGTCGATTGCGAGGTTGTACGTCTTTTCAGTAACAGACATCTCAGTAACAGACATTTCAGTAACAAAAATTTCAGTAACAGACTTTTCAGTAACTGACACTTCAGTAACTGACACTTCAGTAACAGACGGATTCTGGAGGATTCTGATTCATCAGATGCTTCGCAGAAATAACGGAAAAGACATTTCAGTAACAGACTTTTCAGTAACAGTCATCTCAGTAACAGACATCTCAGTAACAGACATCTCAGTAACAGTCATCTCAGTAACAGACATCTCAGTTACCCTTTTTGTCAAGTCGCTGGTTGAGATGTCCAAGGCGCTTGCCAGCGGAGCCAATCAATCCGATTTCCTTGGAATGGTCTACGACCTCCGCGACCACATCATCTGTAACGAGTCGCTCACCGAGGAAGAGATGATCGTACGCTCCAACTACGAGATCAAGGGATTCTTCGGCGAGCGCATCTCCACCAAGACGCGATCGAGGCATTCATGGTGTCGATGACCGATGATGATAGACTGCGAGACGCTCGTGGCGGATGTCAATGTGAACTTCGGCAGCTCTTCGTTTTCCTTCTCGCAGCTGATGGCGGAGATTCGTGATGTTCATGCTTGTCGGTAGAGTTTCAGCTTCTCGTTCTCAGCTAAGTGATCTAATTCCAGTGGTTCCGCTTCTTCCAATTCGAAACGTGTTTCGCCATCCGTGCATTCGTTTTCTCTTCGCTCAATCCGAACTTATGCGCTCTACTGGCGGATCCGAACTTATGCGCTCTACTATTCGGGTTATTTCGTGAATAGGTTTAGAAGCGAATCCCTGCCTGGATTACATCTACTATGGGTTCGGATAGAAATTAAAGCGGTTCTAGAATTTGTTCGCTTATTTTTTGATTTTAATTTATGTTATTTTTAGGTAGCCACTGAGATCATGCGTTTCTCTATTTCTTCTCCCGATGAGACTTCGAGACTTCGAAACGAACTGGCCTACACCGAACACATTGAGTACGATGAAGCGGAAGCACGTCATTTAGTTGAACATTACAGTCAACAGGTGCAAGGGCAGATTCTTCCTCCTCCGTCGCTTGGTCTTCAACCTCATTCTTTCCTCAGGTATGGCTTTGCGTACTGTTCAACCATTTACCTGTCGTTTCAGTAACGATGGTTTCGAGGACGATGATGCTTCTTGGGTTGAATCGAGTTCTCCGGAGTTGGCCGATGGCGCGGAAGCATATCCTTGGATCGAAGTGGATGCTCGGGGCGAAGAAGATGAACCTCAAGAACGAATCGAGATTGAAGTTGGACGAGATTCAGTCAGAGACGATAGGTGCGTTTCTAGTAGTCTAACTAAAATTATTATTTATAATTGCAGACCTTCCGGCTTACAGACTATTCGCGGTCGCCCGGTTGCTCACGATGGCGGATATCAATTTATCCACCACAAGCTTAGCTTAAATGGCCATAAGCAGTACTGGCGCTGCGTAAACTACCATGAAGGTTGCAAGGCGAGAGGAATTTCTGATCGCCATTCTCAAGAAATCATCCCGAATGGCGTCGCCCATCGATGTCGTTCAGACCCGGTGGCCATTGACTTGCGCCAGCGCGTCACGGAGATGAAGAGAATCGCCAAAGAGCATCCGACTATCAATTCGCGAGATATCGCACTTGGTGTGCGACGAGGAATCAGCGACGAGGCTTCCCTCCGGTTAGTTAGATACCAAAATAACGAAATTGCTTTTCTTTTCAGAGTACCAACTCTTAAAACCCTGAATCGCACAATCTGCCGTCAACGCGAAGTGGAAGGGAGGAAGGCATTGGATGCAAAGTCCTTCGAAGAGATCCGGGTTGAGACAGCTTTCTCTACCCTTGGCGCCTATGGACACGAAGAACAATTCCTTGCATGGGACAGCCGAGAAAACAGCGGAATCGAAGCCGGAAAAGGAATCCTTTTATTCATGACAGAGCATGGATCGAAGCGCCTTCGAACTTATCGTGAGCAGTGGTGTGGAGATGGGCAATTTTCGTTTGTTCCTGGCAATATGCTCCAGATTTACACGATTGGCACAATCATCGACCACCACGTGATACCTTGCGCGTTTGCGCTCATGCAGAAAAGAGATCAGGTGAGCTATGAACGCCTCTTTCGAAAAATAGCGTCTCTGACCACCGCTTCTCCTACTCACTTCATGAGCGACTTCGAACTCGCATCCAAGAACGCTTTCGGACGCGTCTTCCCTGCAGCAGAATGGAATGGGGTGCTTGTTCCACCTGGCGCAAAGTGTCTTCCGACAAGTTCAATCGTCTGGTCACACCAGATTGTACAACAATCATGAATTGAGTTTCCGGAACATTGTTCGATCAATGCCTGCCCTGGCGCTCTTGCCGGTCGAGCTTGTGCCTGCAGGGATCGCATCCATCCGAGATGAAATTGATATGGAAGATAAAGATGACGCGACGCAAGATGAGGTCCAGCTCCACGATGCGGCAGAATCCATGTTGGCATACTTCGAGCGAACGTACGTCGTCCGCTATCATGGTACTCCTCCAGTTGCAACTCCTGCACGTTTTCCGCCGTCGTCGTGGAACAGCGAAAATTTGGTCTTCTGTGATCTATGCAAGACGAACAACTGCCTCGAAGGCTGGCACTCCGCATTTAAATCACACTTTAGCGCTGTGAACCCACCGCTATCGAAAGTAGGTTGTTTGATGATTGGCGTCCCGTTTCATCCTGGATTTACAGGTCGTTGTGGCTCTCCAAAAGGAAGAGCACTTTGCTCAGTTGCGAGTCCAACCGCGGGAAGCGGACCCATCAGCCGAAATCGTCGCCAACCGGAGAAACCGCCGCTACATCCAGAACGACGCGCATTTGACTGACCTCATCACGGCGTTTCGTAATCTTCCGCCGGCTGAGAAGCTAACCACTCTCCGGAGCCACCTTAGGGCGTTGGCCTACCGTCTCGGGAACTTCATGTAGGCCGGTCAGTTGGTCACTCTCTGCTCATGTGCTCTCTTTGATTTCGGTTAAGTTCTCTCTAGTTTTTGTTTACTGTCCCGTTGGAGATTAGGCGAATAAAGAAATCTTTTGTTGTTATTTAACGGTTTTCATAAAGAAAAGTCAATTGGTTAGCCAGTTACCGTAAGTTAGAAAAGTTAAGTAAGTTAGAAATGTCAGTTACTGAAAAAGTCCGTTACTGAAATGTCTGTTACTGAGATGTCCGTTACTGAAATGTCTGTTACTGAGATGTCTGTTACTGAAATGGTCCATTTTCAAGTTCTAAAAGAGACATTTCAGTAACAACTCTGTCTTTGGCAAAAAGCTTCTGGAGCGCCACAAAAATCAGAATCCGGCTGTTACTGAAGTGTCAGTTACTGAAGTGTCAGTTACTGAAAAGTCTGTTACTGAAATTTTTGTTACTGAAATGTCTGTTACTGAGATGTCTGTTACTGAAAAGACGTACGCCCGATTGCGACCTCCGTCACGCCGACAATCCGACGCTTTGTTACGATGATCGGTGCGGAGGCGAAGCAAACGCTCAAACACAACTTGGTCGACGACTTCGTCCTCGGCATCGGAGTTGCCGCTCCGTGTGCGATGTGGATGTTTTTCCAGAGCCTCCGCGATTTGCGGACGAAGGAAGCGAAGAATTGACCGATGTCATGCGTTACTGTCGTTTAATTTTCGTTTGGTTCTTTTCTTTGAATAAATATTTGGTTCTTTGTATCGCGATTGCTCATCTCCTGAGGAGAGGCTTGAGGTGCCGGCAGCGTTGAACGTCGACGTGCACGTAACCGAAGGTCCGGAACGTTCCGCATGCATCAGGCGCCTCGCCGGGATGAAACAAATCACTACCGACTCGCGAATGTGCCGGAAAGAAACCGAAGCGGCCGACGAGGCGGGTCGAGAAATCGGTGACCAGGACGAGCTTCCCCCACGCTGCCACAGCCAAGCATCACGCGACTGTTTTCAGTGACGGTGATTCGGGGGCGCGAAGGCATGAAAATAAAACATGTCCGTGTCTTCAATCCAGCGCAGATGCTTTTAATTTGTGATCTCTTTATTGGAGATGGAGGTGTCGCTACAGTACTTTCGCGACTTTAATTTCGCACTGAAATTTTCGGCGATTCGGGATTCGACCGAGAAGTCCCGCGCGAAATAGTTGCGGCCCAACTGCGCCGGATAATTTATGTGATTTGTTTTCGAATTTCGAAATTTGCGCGTCAATCCAGCCTCCCTTTCATAATTTGTGTTTGCACCATTTGCAGGGATCTCTTCAGCCATGTCAAACAGCGAGGAAGACTCCATGAACAATGAGCCTTCGCTCATCGACAGACAGATGGACAATGTGATTTGTCCTCCGCCCGATATTCGAAGTAAGCACAACAGTTGTACGCGTCTTCATTTAGCGCATTTTTGCATTTTAGCCATCGTCGATGAAACTGCTTCGTTCGTTGCCCGAAGCGGAGTCGCTTTTGAGAGCGGAATTGATCCCTACAACGCCTACTATGGAAACAACGAGTTCAGCTCAAAGACTCGTGAGATTTTTGAAAAGTTGTCGTCGTTTATTGTGAGTTATTCCTTTTGTGAGTGAAATTACTTTTGATGATTTTTAGGACCCTTTGCAACCACCTCGGCGGTTGTTGAAACGCACTCGCAACGAAGCACCACGCTCCCACCCGTACTGGCGTCGTCCGTACGTTCAAGAAAGCAACAAGTTCAAACGATTCAAATTCGTAGCTGCCGTAGAGCGTGGTCCTGAGCAGAGAGAGCGAAACGCTCCAGCTGTTGCGTCGTCTGCAGTTAAAGGGCAGTGTCATGACGAAAAAATTGTCTCAAATCGTTTTCAAACTTCGTGTGGGGGTAGGTTTTCGGGGTCGACAAAATTTTTGGTCGTGTCAGAATTTTCATAAGTGTACTCCGTACTGAGATATAAGCCCTTAGTACGGAACCAAATATGCTCGGTCTTGAAGCGATCTGACTGATGACGCGGACTCCCCGTACTGTGTTCCGAACGTGCGCACTTGCCGAAACATGTAATTTCTGGCATTTTCGAGTGATTCTGATGCAATGAGAGTTCTTCCCGACCCCAATTTACCTAGCAACCGACCACAAAACAGAGAAATACCGCATTTCTGTGGAGAAACAGCGAAAATTCGCAAAATCCAATTGACGTGTAGTGGCAACTTGAGAATTGCCGCTCTCAACGACTGCAGCCGTTGAGAACAGCGCGGCGCGCGCAAAATTTCGGCGAATATTGTTTTTTTGGCTGTTTCTCCACAGAAATGCGGTATTTCTCTGTTTTGTGGGCGGTTTCTAGGTAAATTGGGGTCGGGAAGAACTCTCATTGCATCAGAATCACTCGAAAATGCCAGAACTTACTCGTTTCAGCAAGTGCGCACGTTCGGAACACAGTACGGGGAGTCCGCGTCATCAGTCATATCGCTTCAAGACCGAGCATATTTGGTTCCGTACTAAGGGCTTATATCTCAGTACGGAGTACACTTATGAAAATTCTGACTCGACCAAAAATTTTGTCGACCCGAAAACCTACCCCCACACGAAGTTTGAAAACGATTTGAGACAATTTTTTCGTCATGACACTGTCCCTTTAACGGTGCGTTCAACTTTGAAGGTACCGTCGCTGCACCAGCGGCCATGTTCAAGTCAATTCTTTTGTACGTTGCTGTTATCGGAGACTTGTTTTGATAAAGGTATTTATAGGCTTGGATCCCACCAGTTCTTAGCACAGTGCCAACCGCACAAGCCACGCCAGGTGCAGCTCCCAAGTCAAAGTGGTCATGCAGTGGCTGCTTCATCTCAAATGACGCTGCTGTCGAAACCTGCCTGGCATGTGGAGAAGTCAAGCCTGGCGGATCTGCAGATTTGAGAAAAGTTTTAAACCAAAGCCGACTCCAGCAACCGGTTTCCTGATTGAAATCTACGCAAGCTGCACCAGCGGCTCCGTCATTTGGGTAAATTTTCATAGTTGTTTGTTCATTTGGGAATTTGATTTTTTAGAGTTGCGTCGACAACCACAGCTCTATCGAGCACCGGATGCAACTTTGGAAGCACCGTGACCGCTACAGCTGCTGCGTCGCCATTTGGAGCCATTCTTTCGTATGGCTCAGTTCAACTCATTGTAGATTCTAAGGACGCGTTTAGGTCCGGAGGGGCATCATCGGGCAGTGCACCTGCACCTGCAGTTAACGGTGCGTTCAACTTTGGAGGTGCCGCCGCTGCACCCGCTCCCATGTTCAAAGCTTTGCCGACGACGTTAAACTTTGGTGGAGGTGCCGCTGCACCTAGCGCAACTGGCGCCTCTCGTAAGATTGTCCAGGCCCGCAGACGTCAAGTCCGACGTTGATTTTAATTTTGTCTTGTTCATGTTGTGTTGATTATGTGTTGTAAATGTTTTCTTGGTGTTGTCGTATTTTTTCTTTGCTCCCTGCGGCGTTCTCTCTACTTCTGGTCAACTATTGTGGTGCTCGTTCGCGTGATTTCAGAGTTTTGCTTCTCCCCCCAGCTCGTCTCATTCCAAAAGCAGACTGCAGAGAATGCTGCAGAATCACTCTGTCTGCTTGCATTCGCTGATTGCGGTTCGGTTTGTTTTCAGTGACGGTGATTCGGGGGCGCGAAGGCATGAAAATAGAACGGCCCAACGCATCGCGTTCCCGAATTATTTACGAGGGCCGAGGTCGACACAAAAAGTTGAAGAAGTTTACAATTGTTCCAATTACGGTTGTTTCAGATCGTCATGCGTCGTTCTGCTTTAATTTTGTTTTTAGCGTTGGTTAATAAAGATTTGGTTCTTTGCATCGCGATCGCTCATCTCCTGATTATATGGGATTGAGTTAGAGCCGCGCCTGATGGGGCGATCGCGGAGAGGCGCCCCGGTTGAGAGGCGACGTGGACTCGCCGTCTTGGCTTCGTCCTCGTGGAAGCGTACGCGTCTCGCGCTTTTCGTCGCCTCGTTCTGCTCGCGGTTGATTGCCGCAACGCCCGGGTCAAGCTCCATTTCCGGTATTCTTTTCCTTTGTGCGCTCGATGATTCACAACCGCTGATTTCTTCGCATTCGCGCTGCTCTGTTCTCATTTTATTCGCTTTTCAGACCCACATCGTGTGCTTTACAAGTCACGATCAACTCCGACGTGCCTCGCCTCCCCGAATCGTCGTGGTCTGCGCTGAACAACAGCGAATACGAAGGCTTTGAATTGAATGATTTGAACGAAGGGAATGACGGTGGAACGTTCCGGACCTCCGGATTACGTGCGCGTCGACGTTCGACGCTGCCGGCGCCTCAACCGGGGACGCGGCGACTCGTCGCGACTCGCAAAATCATCCCGGCGAGGCGCCTGATGACGGTGGAACGTTCCGGACCTCCGGATTACGTGCGCGTCGACGTTCAACGCTGCCGGCGCCTCAACCGGGGACGCGGCGACTCGTCGCGACTCGCAAAATCATCCCGGCGAGGCGCCTGATGACGGTGGAACGTTCTGGACCTCCGGATTACGTGCGCGTCGACGTTCAACGCTGCCGGCGCCTCAACCGGGGACGCGGCGACTCGTCGCGACTCGCAAAATCATCCCGGCGAGGCGCCTGATGACGGTGGAACGTTCCGGACCTCCGGATTACGTGCGCGTCGACGTTCAACGCTGCCGGCGCCTCAACCGGGGACGCGGCGACTCGTCGCGACTCGCAAAATCATCCCGGCGAGGCGCCTGATGACGGCAGCGTTCCGCCGTCATTTTTTTTTTTAGTTTTTTGAGAGCCTAATGTGCTGTATACTGAGTTTTAGATTCTGTTTAGGGGTTTTTGCGATGGATTTGATCAGTGGAGAGCTCCGGAAAGCTGAAACTAACACGATTAAATTTATTTTCGTGGTTTTCTGACTATTTTTTGGCGGATTTTGCTGATATTTTGGTCAACTTTGGAGGATCGCTGCCGATGCATACGGATTTTCGAGCTATTTTTCGATTGGTTTCGAGCGAAATGGAATGAATTATTGAAGTGTGCTGGATTTAAATTGATTTTTAGTTCAATTTTGGATTTTTTGGTGAAATTTTGACGATTTTAACAGGTCTTGGAGGCATTATTTGAATCTCCGCTGCTGTATCTAGCTAGATATTGTTTATTGTAGTTAGAATGAGCATTACACTCGAAATCGCACTGAAATTGAAGCTGATTTAAGATGATTTCGTCCCCGTTATTCCGTTTCTGACTGCAAATGAGTTTCCCTCCATTTTAGATCCGATTCCGGTTCAAATCGCTCCAAATCGTTCAAAGCGTCATGGGCGTCGAGCGCGAACGACCGAGTCCTTCCAGCAGCACGAGCAGCAGTCCGCGAAGCGAAGCGGTCTGCGAAGCGTCGGTTCAAGAAGGCGTCGCCATCAGCTCAACAATTGAAATCGTCTTCAACGAAGAATCGCTGACTTTGGACGACGTTTTCCGATGCACCGTGAAAGTGCCGAAGCGATTGGATCACCTGGATACGGTCAATGTACAGCTGCAGGTAGAATCACCCAGGTTTTGCTTAATTTACGCGATTTTTCCAGTTTGAACTGTGGTTCCTCGATCGTTCAGAGCCTCCGCGCAACGAAGCCTTCCAGTTTGTCTCGAAACGCGTCGTGGAGCTCGATCTACGACCCGATCGCTATTTCCACTGCTATCGGCCGATATTCTTCGAGTGCTTCTGCCTCTCCGCCGTCACTCTAACCGTTCACTCGGCGCTGGTCTCCGTGCTTCCGAGAAGGCGGAAGGAGCAGCCGGACCCTCTGATCGATGACAAACTCCGGATTTGCCACAATTCGCTTTGCTCTTCTCTCGATCGGACGAGCTGGACGTCGTCATGTACAAGGATTTCGACCAGAAACGCATGAAAGCGCTTTCCGAGGGCTTTTTCTGCTCAGAGCGAAACGCATGAAAGCGCTTTCCGAGGGCTTTTTCTGCTCAGAGCACCCGATTGTGTCGCTCATCGATGAGCATGGAGATCCAATCGAAGCGACGAAACTGTTTGAAGCCACAAAGAAGAGTAATTACTTGGAGAAGATGTGCAATCAGCCTCTGCACTGTACGGACAATGATCCGGGTAATATGACCTTCATCGCTGAGGAGCGTTTTCTGCTTTTCTGTTTTCCGTCTCTCTGTCCGTTCAAAATAAATTAGCCTGTTTGTTTTTATTCAGGCTCACTTCCTCTTGTTGTAGCGTTGCTGTCCACTTTCAAACTCTCTCATGTTTTCAGAAACGCCGCTCAACCGACCCCGGCAGCTCGATTCGTTTGGACCTCGAAGCGCTGGACGAGCGCATCAACGTCTTATCGGGCTCACCAGCGAACGTAGGAGGTCTCAGTCCGCCGATAAGCACCTCGAACAAGTCGAAATCCGTCGCAAACATCCCTCAAGTCAGCGGATGCCAGGTATGCGTGGCTCATCGCCATTAAGTCTTCTGATCTTCTAATCCCTCGCTTTTAAGCGTTGTTGTTGTCGGCGCGGAGTGTGAACAGCTCGTCGGAGTCACTATTTACAGCATCCGTCGTCGTCAACCGATGACGCAAAACAGAAGCGTCGCCGATCGTTGAAAAAGCGACTTTCCACTAATGGCGGCGGCAGTGGAACGCAGTATTTGGTCTCGCTGTTGGATCGAAGGGCGATTGAGTTTATGACGCAGAAAGAGCGATTCCGACAGCACCTGACTCAGCTCGGTTACACAGGATTTCTGCAAGGTTTTCATGCCGACGACCGTACTTTTCAAATGCGAATTCGTCGCTGCCGCGGCCGAGACGCGACGTGCATCTCGTTGTTTTGGTCCACGGACTCGAAGGTAGAGTGTCATCTGATCGTCTGATAAGCATCGTCAAAGCGTCCTTTGTGTTTATTCTCCTCAATTTCAGCTGCAATTCCAATTTATTTCCACTTTGAGCCATTTCAGCCAGTCTCATATGCTCAGCTCGTCCGCGGAAGCCGTTTTTCACCGACCTAGCGAGTAGGTGGAAATCTTTGAATATTTGGAACGCGAAGTGCTGAAGAAGGCGTCACGTATCAAGAAGTCGCCGAGAAGGTTGATTACTACTTTGTGGAAGTCATCATGTAAGCAATGCAGCCAGAGGATTCAAGATTACAGCGATTTAGACTCGTTACAAAGTTCTATGAGCGAACAAGAGCCACGAAGGCTTGACGGCTCACCGTGAGAAACATTCTCGCTAATGCAGAAGAGCTTTCGCCGCGAAGTCGACGAGATTCGTCAACTACAGTGTGCAGTTTGAGAAGTGCGCTGAAACCGTGGAGGACATGCTGAAACAGGACGAGAAACTCATGAACGAAACAGAAGATATCGAAAAGTGGTTCAAGCGCTGACGTCGAGGAAGTCCCGAAAAGTGTCGATTTCCTATTTTGTTTTAACGTTTTGTTTCTAGCTCAAGATCTGTTCTCCACGGTAGTACTCCGTGGTCGAAGGCGACTACGAAAATTCGTGCGATTCGCGTCGATACGGGCCTGTGCGCGTGGATTCCGTTGAGGCAAAACTTGCTTGCTGCCTCTATCCGCTCAGATTCGATCTGCGGAAGAAAGAAGCGAAGAGAGACCAACTCGCGTTCCTGCGGTCGATTGCGCCCTCCGTCACGCCGGCAATCCGACGCTTTGTTACGAAGATCGGTGCGGAGGCGAAGCAAACGCTCAAACACAACTTGGTCGACGACTTCGTCCTCGGCATCGGAGTTGGCGAAGCCCGCGTGCTCGTCGGAAACCTCGCAGGACCGGTGAAAGTGAACATTGTGGTGTCGATCTGCCGCGAGCCGGGCGGAACTCTCGCTTTGAAGGAGAAGACGGAAGTTCTGGGTGCTGGATTCGCTGCCGGTCTGGAAAGGTCAAGAAAGCGCCGATAAAACTGGTCCAAGCTGATATGAACACCCAGGTAAAATTCCTGGTTTGAAAAGCAGTCAAATTCGAGTTTAGGTCCGCCCGGACTGCAGTCACTCGGTCAGCATCGGTGACGGCATTATCGTAATCGAACGGTCGACGCGAATCCGTGCGCGTGGCGCCGTAATCTCCGATTCCTCTGGAAAACCCATCTACGAAACGCTCAAGTACTCCAGCGACAATCAGAATCTGAAGAATCGCGAACGAGGGATCTTGTCAGTTGCTGCCAGCGGTGCTGCACCGATGAAGAAGGAGAAGGCGCTCTCGGAGAGCAACGTCCGGAATCGTCCGCTCTACGTCCTCGAGATCAGCGCTGCCAGCAGCGTCGAGGAGCCGACGCTGGCGATGCCGTTGGTGAACCGCGATTCGAAGATGGCGCCTCGGACTCCTGAGGTCGCGGCGTCGAATCCGATTAGTCTCGACGAGCGCATCGCTTCTGGATGGAACGTGTTCCCTATCACGCGTTCCGTGAGTCTGAATCTGGCGAAGGAGTCGGTGAAACAGATCGACATTGTGAGTTTTCGAGAATTTCCACCCGGAAATTCATTTTTCGTTTTCAGCGAGCGCCCAATCTGTCCGTGAAGCGCGTCTACTGCGCCGAGCAGCACGAGAAGGAGAACGAGCAGCAGAGCAGCGATGCGTCCACGAGTTCGCTGTCGACATCGATGAAGAATCCGCTGCGACCGCTCGATCGGAATCCGCAACTCTCACCTTCCGCGCCTCCAACGCAGCCTCGATGCGCCGACCAGAATTCCCTGACGGTGAAGGAGACCGTGAAACAATTCTCGCGACGTTAGTCGCTCGTCGACGTTTCCAACAAACCAGAGAAGCGCGTTCTCGCCTTGATTTCGGTGGACCGGCGCCTGTTCTCAATGTATGCTTGATTTATGCTGATTACTGTAGTTTAAAATGATGTTTGCAGAGCTCGTCAACGTCAATTCGCTCTCTGAAAGCTGGCGATGCGTCGTCGACCAAGGAGAAACGTGGAAGAGGAAAGCAGGTAATTTTACAGCGAAATGCTTTTCTGATGATCTTCTTAGGTTGTCACGCCTCCTCCCTCCGCTACGAAGAGGGAAATCGCTAATCTGGTTCGCACCGATTTGCCCGTTTTTTGTTGCGAACTCGGAGCGCCTCCTATAATAGCCGCTGCTGACACTTCTGGAAGCGAGAAGAAGCCGAAATCTGCCGCGCAGCAGTGGGCGCACGTGAAGCCCGAGCCGGGAACTCGAATGCTCGTGAAGAAGTGCATGCCGAAGTCTCCGGGAAGCGAACGCTCCTCTCGTGTCTCGACCGCCAAATCGGCGTCCTCGATGTCTCCATGTGCCGAATGAGGACCGGAAGATCATCATTCAACTCTTCGCTTCCTTCTTCCGCAGATCGAATCTGAGCGGATAGAGGCAGCAAACAAGTTTCGACTTAACGGAATCCACCCGCACAGGCCCGTATCGACGCGAATCGTACGAATTTTCGCTGTCGCCTTCGACCCACATGAATCCTTCGCTTGTGACGTCAGCAAACTGGCGGAAGTGAAATTGGTCGATTTCGTGAAAAACAACTTCGCCGCGCCGGAAACCGTCGTTAAATCCGCCGAAATCACGAAGGACACTGAAGATGAACAAAGCGCAATTCGATCGATGTGA
>MQUG01001898.1:0-16604 GCA_007213375.1 Steinernema feltiae | reverse complement strand
ACATCGAATGGAAAAGCAGCGACCAAATCATAACCTTTGTAGCAGCGAGTAAACACAAGATCATTTATATTTTAGCCCACGGTGGCGAGCCCTGCTTGGGGAACGACTGCTTTGTTGCTTGTATCGCGGAGCGAACGCCGCCAGAAATGACGCGGCCATTTCGATAAAAAAAAAACGCCTCGCCGCCATCTTCATTCTCTCTGTTTGCAACATTCCACCTCGCTCGTATCGATCGAACGCGACTGCGTCACATCGAGAACACTACGTTTTCAATCGTCAATTAATTTCAGATGCTTGGGTAACTCAAACCTACCGTATAACCTGTCGTACTGCGTTGAGCTTCTTCTGCAATAAAATGTGAGTGTTTTTGTTTTGTTAATCTGGAGAATAGGCTAAAACAGCTGACAATGTGGTGCTCACCTTTGATGACTTTGTTTGAAACCCGTTCGTGCGCGATTCAAGTGAGAATCGGTTCCTGGAGTCAATTTGACCTTTCTGGACTAACAAACGATGGTTATTGGGGCGATAGTTAGGCTTAAAATGCGCAAATTGAGGCAAACGTTAGACAAACCATCATCTCAAAATTCAATCTATTTGAAATCCGGAAACTTTCGTTTTTGAGTTTTACCGGTTTTAGTTTCGGGTACCCAGCGCTTTCAAATCTAAAAAATCTGGATGCAAGATGGTTCTCTTCAACAAATTGAGTTTAAATCCGCGCTTCCAACACAGAACGAACGAACCAAAAAATCGTTTAATTCAAGTTTACAGATATCCAAGTCCACTGCATCTACTACAGCGCCCAAAATTGTTGTAAAAGATACAGTAACGATAAATAGACTACAGCGCTTTCCCCAGTGCCGCCTTGAGTACGTGAATTACCTTAGTGCGATCGAAGACAATCACTACTCATACGATTTTCTTGGCATAAAAGAAGACTTTGAATTCTGCGCAGAAACCCAAAGAGAGAGCAGAGCATCATCGATAAGACCTCGGGTAAGCGGAATTTGCTGTTTTATTTTCAAGTTTTTCCGTGATTTGGCCGACCACCGGAGTCAGTGGAGCGGCGGCGATTGCCAGAGCATTGCAGGCCGCGGTGGCGGTGACGTCAGAGTTGATTGTGCTGGTTTGCTGGCCACTTGCAACGTTCAAGCGGCCTGAGCGGCTCGGGCGAGCTATGGTCTGGGTAAATGAACTTTGATTGAAAAATTTGCATGTTTACACCTTTTACGCTGGTAAAACGGCAAAAGCTTAAAACAGAACTCTACAGTAATGCCCAATGAAATAAAGCATATATCCGCAAACGTGCTAAAGATTAACCGCTCGCGTAGGTGGGATAGCCGGAAACTGTGTTTAACTGTAAAATTGGTTCAAAATTTAATCAAATAAGCTCTAACGGGTAACAAGTACCTAGTGATCGATAACAACTAAGGGACGACGATGATGACAAAGCGGCGGCGATGACGATGCTAGATGAAAAGCGGCGAGGTTGATGTCATGCCACAGCATCACGCGATGTTTTTCTTTGAACGAGGAGTCGAACAACATACTGCTGCCAGCTGGTTGCTTCGTACGTATTCTTGTTGGTCGTGCTAACATCGACTCTTCTGCTGATTTCCTCCCCTCCCCCGTCGTCATTGTAAGATTTCATTTAAAAAACAGATTGAGTTGAACTGATTGAGAGGTCAGAAAAAAGATACTAAATATATAAAAATAGTTCTGGAATGAATTTTTCAATCTTATCCCTATATTTTTGTGTTTTCTCATACACGAACCACCTCGAGACCCAATCTCAAATTATTTTTTTAAATCAAATGTAAAAACCATGTTTTTGGTCAATGTAGGTCTGCCCTGTTGGGTCTCGTAACGGTTTGCCTGATTAATAAAGAACTGTCTGAAAATGTTTAATGTAAAAGTAGGACTGGCTGCTGGGTCTCGCAACGATTTGCCTGATTATGAAAGAACTTTGTTCAATTGGTTTTCAACTGTTTTCCATTGGGAAATGTCGGGTCTTTTTCTCGTAGCGATTGCCTTGAGCAGGCGATCACGTTTATGCTCGGCATTTGGTTTTCAACTGCTGCGAAATGTTTTTATAGTTTTTGTAGGTGAAAAATGCAACTGATGGAGCATTTGAAAGTGTTGAAAGCTAAGAATAATTAGGGAAAGCCGGTTGTAAATGTGAATTTTTGACCATTTTCAAATTTCTCAAACTGGAAAATGTCTCTATGCTTGCGTTGGTCTTTAAACGAGGTAAATGGAAGCTAGGAAATTCGTTGCGCTGTCAAACTTCAAAATGAGAGCTAAATTGAGACGTTAGCTAGGTCAATTGTTGCGCTGTCCCAAAACGGGTGCGATGACGTCAGATTTGGTTAAACGGCGGAGTCGGTGGAGTGACGGCGACTGCCGCAGCATTGCAGTGTGGACGGAAAATACACAAACAAACGTCAGTTTTCGCTTATTATATACGGGAACTTGCCTAGTTTGCGTTTGCGTTTGATCCCATTATTCATTGCCTAGTGAGCGGTTTAGGCACAGGCGTGGGTGACTAAGCCTATTTGGGCTTAGCTCACTGACAGGCCAGTTACAACTTGAGGACGTCTTCCCAAACCTCGATGTCTTCAACAAAGTTGAATCAAACGCTACATCCCGCCGAGCTGAGTCGAATGAGCTATTGCACTTGGCCAGGCGATGTCTGGAACCATGTGAACCAGGCCTGAGTTTCCGGCAATTTTGGTTCGGCAAGGTCCAGAGTTGAGATATCTGGGCTCGGACATTTCCTCGGGCATGCAATAGCGCATTCGATTAAGCTCTTGATCTTATTTTTGTCGATCAAGGGCCGTTTACGAGAGTTAACCATAAAATTACTAAGTTTTGGCGCCAAGAGCGGGAAACGACCTGGGCAAAAGTGACAGTAACACGATTGTGATCACAAGAAACAATAGTTTATAACCAGCAAACTTGAGTTCTGGAAGGTTATCTTTCGAAATTCTGGGACTTTTCATTTTTATTTTTCAAATTCTGAAATTTTCAATTAGACTAAACTAAAAGACTAAAACTTAGACTAAAGACTAAATATTCGTGTTTTTTGTCGCGTCGGAGCCAATTCCACATTTTGGTATTTTCTCGGGAATTTACTCTACTCACTCGAAATTCTGGGAATACGAAAGTGACAGTGTCACATGGGAAATGTCACACGAAAATACGTTAGACTAAAACTTGTGCAAGTTAAATTTATTATGCGTACTTTCGTTTTATCGTTCATGCTTGTGTTAGATGGAGGTAACGTAACAATCGATGATTCGATAAAACAACAGAAATCACAAAGCTTAAGCACTCCCTTAAGCAAGTCAAGATTTCTGTTGTTTTATCGAGATTAAGAGCAGGAAGTGCTGAGGCTTTCGCGTGTTTTATTTGAACTTGGGAAGAGCTTTAATACTTTTTTTTTGTATTTTTTTTCTCCCAGCCTAAGCTTAACATAAGATTACGTTTGCATTCTAACAGGTACCGAGTTGATTTAAAACAACTAAAGATAGTCTCGATTAAAATACAATTTAAGGTAAAATGAAGTTGGCGGTGTTCGTAATCATTGCGCTGAAGGTGGGTGCAACCTTCTGTGCAACCCAACTTACGGTAAGGAATTTGTTTAAAGTCTGTGCAGCACTACGGTAGGTGTTCGGGTTTTATTGCTTTTTAAATTAAGAAGTTTAGAATGCCAACAGAAGCGGTACTTGAATGCTATAAGAAATGGGTGGAGAACGAGACCATCATTGCTTTAACCGACAAGTATCAAGCTGCGCACCACCGGCATGTGAACGTCATCAGGTTTCCCGTGGAGGATGATGATCAACAATTCTGGCGGGTTGAATCGAGCAGAACAGAGGCAGACTTGAAGCTTGGATAAGTTTCATTTCGATTGATCGTTTCATAAACAATATTTGATTATAGGTTGCTTGTAGCAGCTCGATACGAATCGTGTCAACAGTTCAAGAACTCGCTTTGCCACAGACAGAAGAGATAGTATACGCGTAAGACAGCCATATCGTAATCTTCAAATGAAATTTATTTCTAGCCGCGCGGTGGCACTTACTCTCATTTCGATAGGGGTGCGCCGCAGCGAAAAAGAAAAAGCCTACTTCCACTACCGTACAAGTCTAACAAAGTTTCTCTACGCTAGGGGGCCCAACCGCGAAAACAGCGAGAAACTGAGAGAAACCGCAGAAGAGCTCCAACGAGCTGAAACGTATGTTAAGTTGCGTTAACTTTCGCTTACTCCCTTTTTAGACGGTTTTTTGAGCGATCGCTGTGGGACATTGCGATCATTTATCAGAAGGCTTGCCCGAAAGAGACCATCTATGGTTTAGTCCAAGAGTTAATGACGACTCACTACACGCAACCATGGAATCGGGACTCAGATTAACGGTGGCTCTTCTCCGTCTCTCCGTCTTCTCTGTCGCTGTCAGTCCGCCTTTTCTTTCACCGCCACGTTCATTTCGCCCTTCCGTCGTCGCCAACATCGTCAGCTTCCTGTCATCTTCGTCATACTGAGGGTTTGTGAATCACGTCGCCTAAAAGCCAATAAACGTGTAAATTCTTTAGAGAATTTTATGTTTAAGCGCAGCTTCAGATTCAACCATATCAGCGATCAGCGTCTCTTTCTTCGTTGATACGCTGATATGGATTTCAAGCATAATAAACACTGAATGGGCTTATAAAACAGATGTCCGCCATGTAGATTGCACTGAACAAGGCGCTCCTGCTCATCCTGATCCTCTCCGCCGGCGTTGCGCTTGCAGAGACTGATAAACGGAGATTCCTTTCTCACATTCACAGACATTAGTTTTCGCTTTATTACAGAGGGGGATACGGTGGGGTGCTCGCGGTCGTCGTCGTCGTCCTAGGGTAACTATAGTGTTTGTTTGGTGCGATTGGGCTGAAATTGACTGAAAATTTGAAGGAAAAAATGGATATATATATATGGGAAGCAAGACAGAAAACTGATTCATTCGCTCTTCTCCTTCCGCTGATCGGTGACTCTGCGACAAATCGTCAATTAATTTGCTTCAAACCGCGAATCTTCGATTTGCGAGAATGAGAGATTAGAAAATAGGAACGAACGAGTTTTGTCACAAAAACAACGAGGCTATTCCGGTCAACCGACTGAAAAAATTTCAATACAGCGATTTAAAAGCCCTAATACCTGGAGTGGCCAAAAAGCGCGCATCAACGCTCTGCACGATGCGGAGCCGCGGCGTGCGCGTCTCTCCGCCCCGTTTTCGCCTGATAAAAGGCGTCTTCAGCGCCTCATTCTCCATCGCTTCGCCCTTCGAAGATGCTCCTCCGCCTCTTCCTCCCCTGCCTTCTCCTCGTCGTCGGATGCTCCGCCGTCCCTGTTCCCTACAGCATCAAAATCTCGGCTCGTCCCATTGAGAGTCGCCATGGAGTCTATATGCCAGCGGCAGTCGAGGGTAAACGGTCTTAGAATATGCAGACTTATTCCTATCGGCGCATTACAGCTCTATTCCCAGAAGAAGTCGACGCTTTCTACAACGGACTCATCGCTGGAGTTCACTACCACGAGTTGGAAAACCTCTCCCGTCGGCTCACTAGCGAGGAAGAGGATGCGGTTTACAAAAACCGGACGAGCAGGATCTACGCACTGAAAGAGCATTCCGAGGCCATGTGGACCAAAATCGAGGCGAGAATGGAAGGAATGAAACCAGAAGCCCTCGAGTTTGTGCATCGCATTATTAGGATCGTAGCCCTGTCGCCCCTGATCAATGCGGTGAGTGCGATGAGCGGACGCCCTGCCCTCGCGTTCCAAGAGATCACCCGCGCGGTTGTCGAGAACTACGAGAGTCTCTCAGCAGACGCCAAAACAGAGATTCTCAAGCACTTTCCGCAGATCGCCAAGTTCGACCAGCCGACGGTGGAGCAGCTCGTACGTGGCATCTAGCCCGTTTACTGCTTGTTTCTCTGTGGTTTAACGTTGGAATAAAGAGAGAGAAAGAAGAGAGAGGAGAGCCAGAGATTCTGAGATGAATTTAGCGCGAAATGTTTTGCCTACTTCATGTTTTGTGGTTGTTGAAGACGAATTGCAGTGATTAACGTAGGAAACAAGACGTTGAATCATTCGCTCTTCTGCTTCCGCTGATCGGTGACTCAGCGGCGACAAATCGTCAATTAATTTGCTTCAAACCGCGAATCTTCGATTTGCGAGAAAGAGAGATTAGAAAATGGAAGCGAACGATTTTTGTCACGAAAACAACGAGGCCATTCCGGACAGGCTACAAAGACGTCACATGAAGTTTTGAAGAGATAATTACCAACTTTCAAGCTTTTCAGACCGGTTGAATCAGACGACCCGAGGACAATTATCGACCATAACGTCTTTAATTTCTTTAAAGTTTCTGATAGTTGGAAGATCTAGGATGAACCCGTGTGACCACAAAACGAGCATCATCGCTCCGCGCGTCTCTCCGCCTCATTATTCGTACTCATAGTGAACTGCCCAAAAACCATCTAACTGAAGTGTCTTCGTCTGTGCCAGGATGAGCGAACGGTACAAAGCCAATGTGAGAAGACGGCACACGAACGGATGCCTTCCCAGCTCGTCATTCTGTCTTTTGGGCAATCCAGACTGAACAAACAATCTCGTGTTCCATAACGAATGATGTAGAGCGTCTCCTCTTTGTGAAAATAAAAAGAAGCACTCACTTTGAAGTTCGGGTGTAGTGTACTGACACGCGTATTAGTTCGCTTGTGAGCAGGAACAACAGAGGGCGACCTGACACATCTACTATGACATCAGATTTTTTGTACTTAAAACTATAAAAGACCAGTTTTCTTACTATTTTTGGCAAAAGGAATCAGTCCCCTGATCACGATGCAACTCGTATGCACTGATCGCACATCTGATGCTTCTCCTTCTCCCACAACGACATGCTAGACGCCCTGAAGAGACGACGTCGAGGAGGGCGGCGGGCTGAACGGGCTGAACGAAGTGGGCTGAACGACTAAGCTGAGCCTAGCGCGCAACCTAAGCTTGGTTACCATGTTATGATTTAAAATGCGGTCAAACCAGAATAACAATGAAAAAGACTTTAAAAAGCTTCATCACCAGTGATCACAATTTTATGTTTGCGTGGCGTAGGTCAGACCTTCGACGGTCCCACAACTTTCTGATTTTACGTCAAACCTGTTTTCCAAACTTTAAAGTATGACGAACTTTAGAAACAAACTTTTTACACATTGCTTATGTTCCAAACACCAAAATTGAAAATTGAGGGTTGTTTTGGCAAAAGCGTATGTGGGAAAAGAGTGTGTTCGGTTCAAGGCATGTTTGCCTGTTACCTTTATGCGAACAGCACCAACCTACAGTCGTCATGTTTCCTTCGAAACGTGTCGATTCCAGCTGGAAAAGTGTTTTTCACAGTCAAGAACAGAGTCATCGTTTACTTCTTTGACTTTTCACGGGAAATTGACTGAAAAAATGAACTTTTTACTTCGTTGATTAACAAAAGTTGTTAATCATGAGAAAGAAAATTGATTTTGAACAAATTGGATTGATGAATTTGAGTATTACCGGTGAGCGTATCAAGTTCATCGACCAGTGCCTAAAAATGGAGCCCTGCCAACATCGAGGCTGACACGGAAACTGAGGTTCGTCACGATTTGCGCGCAGAATCGATTGCAACAAAAAGCACAGAAACGTTCTTCTTTCTTGTTCTTCTTCAGTTTTTACCAATTGATGATTCATAGCAGAATACTCCGTGATATGACTCATTGTCAGCTTTCGAGTACAACAAAACAGTCAATGTTGCTACAAATGGAAAGATCATACCTTACTTCCCTACACTTCAAACTGAACCAAAAACACACAAATATTAAACGGATTTGGAGCGTGAATGAGCAGGACTGGATACAATTAGGCAGGTGTACTGTAGTTGTTTCACAATTGACATTTGTACATTTGATGCTTCATTTGATGCCCTCAACGCTTCGCAGAATCTATAATTAGGGGCCTGTTTGTGCACCTGCTAATGCCGAGGTGTATAGTTAATTTAACCTGACCAGGCGCCAGCTGGTCCTTATAGACCAGGTACAAATATGTTTGTGAACTTTTAAAAATCCGAAAAACTCCTTCTGAGAGCAAAACATCGCCAAAAAACCAAAAATCACGGCACTTACTCACAGCGTGCGCGACACAATTCCGAGAATTCGCTACTCCAATCAGAGCGGCATGACTAAGCGTCTAATTTATTTCACCAAGAGGCGAACAATGAAAATCCTCGACTTTGTGGATTTCTTCACAGGTCTGTCGTCAGCAGTCATAGAGACCGTGGCAGGACGGACCGAAGGCATAAGCCTGGTAACGGCGATCGTTCGCGATTTAGAGTCGGCAGTTAGAGTTGGGAAGATGGAAGGCAGCAGAACTCCCAGTTGTCTGCGGTATTCGACCCGGAACATGCAGTTGATGAAGGTGTTGACTATGGACAACAACCTGCAAACTGAGGATTAAGACGGAACATTTGGTTCAGAGCTTACCCAGTGGTCGAGTAGGTCAGCCCAACGATGATATCATTGACGGCAAACCACTGCCACCGTATTCCAATCATTACGATGCTCGGCATGGAGACCAAGATGACGGAAATTCCGGTAACAGCGAGGAAGAGGCCAAGTTGGGGAGATCTCTTGCTACCGTAACTGTTTTGAGCATTTTTCATCATTCTCTAAAGCAATTTACAATTATTGGCTGTTAGACCGCGTGATTCACGGACCCTGTGAATGACAAAGATGACAGAGAGCGAGATGAAACTGACGACGTAGGCGACGACGACGAAGGTGAAGTGGAACGTGGAGTAGATGGTGGCGGTGGAGGTGATGACCGCGCAGTGCCGCGTGTTCGCCTGCTCGAAGTTGTGATAGGCGGAGAAGGCGGCGACGCCCAGGAAGCACTGAAGCGTCAATCTCAGCTCTGTGCTCCTCAGAATGCGGACTTACAAGCTGCACAGCGACGATGAAGACCAGCGAGAGAATCTTCGTTTTCGTGGTGAAGATCCTACTGTAGAGTTTGGGTTTGTGGACAGCGAGGATCCGCTCGACGGAGACGACGATCGTGATCAGCGCCGGCAGCTCGGTGCCCAGGATCAGGGCGTGCGACCAGTAGCGCTGAAATGGCCTGTTTGAGTCTGCATTTCGGCTACAGTAACCCTACATTGAAGAAGCAGTCGTGAATGGTGATCGGCTTCCCGAAAGTGCCCGCGAGGACGCCGTAACCGCGCCCGATGGAGGTCAGGATGTAGCAGAGGCCGTCGAAGAGCTCCGCGACGTCGAGGGCGATGAAGAACATGTATCTCCGGCGCAGATCGGCGCTCGAGAGGAAGACGGTCATGTCGAAGATGTTGGCGGCGATCGCCACGATCCCTGAAAGCTCCTCGTAGAGAAGAGTCGCTTCAAGACCGCGTTCCTACCCAGAAACATGTACAGCGAGCACATGAAGAGGGTCGGCGTGGGGTTTGAGAAGACAAACTCATTAGAGAGGTGTTGTCCTGTAGCAGCATGAGTCGCAGGAGCAGCGGAAACGTTGTCCATGGCAGGCACACAGCAAATGAGAAGCTGCTGGGTTAGGCGGAGGAGGCGGGCGGATCGCGTGAGCACAATGAGGTTATTTACCTGACCGCAGCCGGCATTGTTCTCTCGTAATTAGTTTGCGTTGCGTCCAACACGACATTCAGAGTCGTGTGCGAATGCGGGAAAGTGCGTGAACAGATTGCGGAATGCTAAGCATCAACTTGTAGGTATAGGGATCTATGAAAACGGTGAATTCACTGAGACACGACACCCCACAAACGGTAAAGCATACAGCACAAAGCTCGTGCGACTAACAGGGAAGGAATCTTCAAATCTGACTGTTGGAGATCTGCTTCGGGACATTGTTGTGTAATTGCTTGTGAAAGGTCAAATTAAGTTGAAGTTTTCAATTTTGCAAAAGTTCTTGACGTTGCGTTGAACTCAGGTCAACGAAACGGAGCGAACTGACGCGAAATACGAGGTTGTCAAGATTGCGAGCAACGAGTCAACATTGGAGACAAACAGAGCAATTCACGTTGGGCAAAGTGAATTAGTGTCTGATTAATGGATCATGACGCGTGATTTGCAAAACATGCTCGTCACTTTATAAGAACCAACAAGGGTTCGTGCCACCAGTACCTCGTGGACTGTCCCTGTGAACGGCGCTCTTGGGAAATTCAAAGATTTGAATCCACGAACTTTTCACTTGAGTTTACTGTTCTCAAGAAAGTCCCACGGGCTGTTGCTCCAAAACCTCTCCGCTTCTTCTGGAGTGTTTTCTGGAGAAGCCGATCGCGGGAGAATATGAAATTATGACATCGGGACTTGATTGTTGAATGCCGAATCGTGTTTCCTGCGACACATCACATCACGATCGCTTCAGTTAACCAGTTAGCTCAGCATTAGTCATTTAATTGTTTTTTCCATTAATTTACGCGAAAATTGATTGCACGACATGAAAGTGTTTTTTGGGGTTGACGACACCGACGTAGAGAAACGTTGCAGACGTGGGCGAGTATCCTCAACATTCTCGTATTTTGATATGTTCGTCACCTGCTACAAGTGCTTCCCTCACGTCAAAGCTTTGGTCTTTTAGTTGCCTCTTTATTGTAGTTTAAATGAGGCACAAAACGGAGTTCTGCGAAGCGAGAATCAACAGTTGTTCACTGACTGAAAAGTCCAAAAACGACGACAAACGTCAATTTCCCCGTTTTCGGTGAGTCAATCGAAGCAGGGCAGCTCAGCTCAAGGACTAGGGCGACAATGGACATACCAACCGTGTTTTTCCAGGAAGCCGGCTCAATCACTTGTAACGTACGGCTTTTCATTACCATACGAGAGATCTCATCAGCTAAGATCTGCCGCAAACATGAAATGTTAAATCAATCACGTGTACATATGTGGGTTGTTCCATAAAGAACGACTGCTGACTACAATCGTATATGATACATGGCTGTTATTTGTTAAAAATAATGTGGTTTTGATCATATTAGCCTCACAATCAGCCTGAAAATATCAGCATCGAATTGAGGTTAAAGACTAAAAAAAGCTTTTCTAATCACAATTAGAGAAACGATTAAAGGCATAATAAACCTTTAAAAACAGCTGTTAGTAACCATAAATCTTACAAAATGCGTGTTTTGAGGGCGTCGAGCCTCGCTCAAGTATCCAAATATTCGTTACTGCTTCAAGATGGTTTCATGGCTTCTTGGCTTTCAATTCCTCGCTGCAGTGCTGTCGGCTTACAAAGAAGGTTAGTTCTGCTTTTCACAAAACAAAAATGGCGTCATAGAATGATCCGTCCTACAGCAAATTACCATCTTCCACTTCCGCGCTCAAAGTGCCATCTTCTGGTGAAAACATGTCGCTGTAGATAGCGGAAAATGCCCATTAGAGCAGCATTCACGCTTGATCTTGTTGTTGAGTTGTTTTTGCGAGTCTACAAGGAGAAACGTTTCTCGTTCTCATTTCCTCCCGATCGTTTTTACGAGACAACTTGAATCCATTTTTAGTTGATTTAGACGTCTGTTGCAATGTCTAGACAGTGAATGTAGACATAGCACAACCAATTATTTGATTAAACGAGGATAATAGCGACTTGTGACATTTGAACACTAATCAACTGATAGTAACGCAGGGTTACCGTAACCACATTACGGCATTCGATTACACTGCAGCGCTAAAAGACCGCTTTAAAGAGTAAATTAGTTTAGTTCCCTCCCAAGCACACAACAGACTAATTCCTATTTACATCGTCGGCTCTCGCTCTTGTCGCTTGACAGTCATTCGGTCGCCGACATGGCTCACCAAGCTCCCGCTGAGAGCGTATTATCAAGCCAATTTGTCTTCTCAAACCCCACGCCGACCCTCTTCATGTGCTCGCTGTACATGTTTCTGGGTAGGAACGTGGTCTCGAAGCGACTCTTCTCTACGAGGAGCTTTCAGGGATCGTGGCGATCGCCGCCAACGTCTTCGACATGACCGTCTTCCTCTCGAGCGCCGATCTGCGCCGGAGATACATGTTCTTCATCGCCCTCGACGTCGCGGAGCTCTTCGACGGCCTCTGCTACATCCTGACCTCCATTGGGCGCGGTTACGGTGTCCTCGCGGGCACTTTCGGGAAGCCGATCACCATTCACGACTGCTTCTTCAATGTAGGGTTACTGTAGCCGACATACAGACTCAAACAGGCCAATTTCAGCGCTACTGGTCGCACGCCCTGATCCTGGGCACAGAGCTGCCGGCGCTGATCACGATCGTCGTCTCCGTCGAGCGGATCCTCGCTGTCCACAAACCCAAACTCTACAGTAGGATCTTCACCACGAAAACGAAGATTCTCTCGCTGGTCTTCATCGTCGCTGTGCAGCTTGTAAGTGGCAAGTCAGAGGAGCACAGAGCTGAGATTGACGCTTCAGTGCTTCCTGGGCGTCGCCGCCTTCTCCGCCTATCACAACTTTGAGCAGGCGAACACGCGGCACTGCGCGGTCATCACCTCCACCGCCACCTTCTACTCCACGTTCCACTTCACCTTCGTCGTCGTCGCCTACGTCGTCAGTTTCATCTCGCTCTCTGTCATCTTCGTCATTCACAGGGTTCGTGACTAACAAACTCTAATTGCTTGATTTATGAAAATCACTTTAGAGAATGAAGAAAACAAGCCAGAACAGCTACGGTAACAAGAAAAGCCCTCAGCTCGGCCTCTTCCTCTCTGTTACCGGCATTTCCATCATCCTGGTCTCCATGCCGAGCATTGTGATGATTGGAATACGGTGGCAGTGGTTTTCTGTGGGTGATATCATCGTTGGACTGACCTATTCGACCACTGGGTAATCTTGAAATCACCATTTCAGCCTCACATTCGTCATTTCAGATTCCTATCCATAACCAACACAGTCCTGAACTGCCTCTTCAGGGAAGAATACCGTAGGCAATTGAAAACGCTGCTTCCCTGGTTCTGCATCAAGGTGAATGCGCCCCAGAAGATCATTGTCACCACTACCGGCTACCTAACCACCAAATTGCAAACTATTTCCGCAATTCAGGGTTCAAAATTGTACGGATAGGTGTAGGTGTACTGTAGTAAATACCGTAATCTACATGACTTATTGGACAAGCTGTGTCACCGGACATTGACTGATTCGAGACGAGCGGAAGATCATTGAATTTCCTGCCGATTTGAAGCGGAGTTTCATGAAATTCTTCAGTTGATTACGGTATTCCTCGCGGAAAATGAAGTTGAGTACTGTGTTTGTGATGGACAGGAACCTGGAGGAGCACAGATTGAGTCGAATTCGGGATGCAGACTCACCCAGTAGTGGCATAGGACAAACCAACGCCGATATCGTTGATTGCAAACCACTGCCACCGTATGCCGATCATCACGACGCTCGGCATCGCCACCAGAATGATCGAGGAGCCGGTGACGGAGAGGAACAGAGCGAGTTGGGGGCTCTTCTTCTTACCGTAGGCCACTTTGGTCGATTTTTTGATTCTCTGAATGATACTCACATTCACCAAGGCAATTGGTGGGTTACGGTACCCTGTGAACGATAAAAATGATCAAAAGTGAGGTAAAACTGATGACGTAGGCGGCGACGACGAAGGTGAAGTGGAACGTAGAGTAGAAGGCGGCGGTGGAGGTGATGATTGCGCAATGACGCGTGTTCGCCATGTCCAGGGTACCGTAGGCCGAAAACCCGGCTATTCCAAGAAAACACTGAAAATGTCAGAAATCAGTGTTTGCACGTGTGTTCATCCTTACGAGCTGAACGACGCCAACCACAATCAAGAGATAATCTTGGTTTTTGTGGTCACAATCGCATTATAGAGTTTGGGTTTGTGGACCGCGAGGATCCGCTCGACGGAGAGGACGATCGTGATCAGCGCCGGCAGCTCGGTGCCCATAATCAGCGTGTGCACCCAATAGCGCTAAAGAAGGCGTGTAAAACGGGGCTACAGTACCCTCTTACATTGAAGAAGCACTCGTGGAAGGTGATCGGGATGGCGAAGGTGCCGTCGAGGACGCCGGCGCCTCTGCCGATCGCGGTGAGGACGTAGGAGAGGCCGTTGATCAGCTCGCCGACGTCCAACGCGATGTAGAACATGTACTTCTTCCTCAATTCGTCGTTCACGAGGAAGACCGCGATGTTGAGGAGGTTCGCCAGGATTGCTGTCACGCCTGAAACAGTCTTGTAACTCAGAATCAGTTCAATTCCCTGCCTAGAACCATGTAGAGCCCACACATGATGAGCGTGGGCGTTGCGCTGTCGAAGACAAACTCGTCCATTAAGTGATAGTTATCCGCAGGAGTCGCGAACGGAGCGACAATCGACATCTGAATAGCGACGTTGTGCACGTGCGAATTGGACATTCGAGCGGGCACAAGGAATCGGAGATCATCGATTCAATTAGATTAATGACCGCAATTTAGCGGCCAACGGAACTGAGCTCAAATTCAGTCAGTCAGATAGATGGTAGCAGCAAATGAGAACGTAGAGATCGTGTAATTGACCTTGACCTTATGCAAACTGTGGGAGCTTCCGCAACGTCAAAGTCACGTGTTCGCGTGAGGGAAATTCTCAAAAAGTGAACCCTGAATGCCCTGAATGTCTCTGGAATTTCCTTCCTCAACGAAGCATGAGCAGGGGGGCGTTGGCATGCATTGTGACCGAATGAAATACGATTGACCAAATTGTTTACACCAGAGAATGTCGATAAACAGAGGTTTAGAATGGACAAACGCTAATAATAGAGCCTGGGAATGATTGATTTTAGTGGGAAATGACGGCGAAAATTAATGATTTGAATGATGTTTACGAGTTCCGCAACAAATGAAATGAAACATTCGTCGAGGGCGGCCAAGCGCGTGGGAAGAATGATTCAAACGGACTGAAAACTGCCATGTAGTTGATAAAGTGCTTGATTGTGGCTTAACGCTTACGTTTTTGTGTCTTTTGTGTCATTTGTGTCGATGTGTCAAGCGCTTGAAAGGACTTTACCGCTCCACAATACTTTGGCGGAATTGGAGTAGAACAATGTTACGAGGTTACGAGGGAGCTGCTTTTAGAATAGGCTCGTTTTCCGGTTATAACCTACTGAGCTGTTTACGATATCAAACAAACACAGAGTTGTGGTCAGAACAGAAGCTCTTTGAGTTAGTTTGAATAATGATTTTAAAAAATCGTATAGTCATAAATAAGGGTCATTTTTAAAGCTTTAAAAGCAAAATGGGTTAAACGGCGTAAAGACAGACAAAAAGAGCTCCAATTTGTTGCTTCACCGAGAGAAAGAGATTAAAGGCACGCATGATCCAGAGACGACGCACTCGAAACACTGTAGCTCTTGTCGTTTGAGAGAAATGGGCGAAATTGAATCGACCTCCGTTTACTTGATTACGCACTAACGCGTAGTCAACAGTGCGTCGGTCATACAATTCTTGTTTTTCTCATTTTGGAGCCTTTGCAAGCGCAGAGTGACCGCGATCATTAGTTCCTCATTGCTAAAGAACCTGAAAATGAAGCCGAGCGCTGTTTCTCAGGCTCAAGGCTTCGTTTAGAAAATGCAGCTGAGAACACGTGTGCGCGAGTGCTTGACAACTTTCAAGTACACCGCAATGTTTTGGTTCAGTTAATAAATTTATTTAGGTTATTAAATTCGGTCAAACTTAGGGCGTTTGGTTGTTTTTAAGCGAGGACGTAGACGACCATTTTAGGTCTACTTTAGACACGACTAAAAACCAAAAAACCCAAAGGAAACGAATCAACCAATAATTCTCAGAATCCACGTTTTGGCATCATAAATCGTTTATACTTTGAGAAATAACAAAAAAAGCAAGTTTTAACAAGGCCAAACAGACTTTGTAAGCTCTGTATTAGCTCAGGGGGGTCTCTGTACTGTAGCTTTTATTAGCTGTAATCCTACCACGTGAAGACGGTGATATTCGGTTATAATTGTTTAGTACAACTTACGCTAACATTGTGTCTTGCTGTAAACAATTAGCTAAAATTTGGTCGTCAGATTGATCTGTGCTTCGTCACTAATTTGATTCGTTGTGGTTTTGAATCAAAATGCGCAAACTATGAAGGATCTGAATATTTTAGATGATTTTAAAACAACTGGTTATGAAATAGAGTTGCTTCGAGTTAAAATGCTCAAATTAAAAATGGGGTAAAGTCTGTTTTTCCTACACGCTGAGTTAATTTCAAGACTATTTATTTATTTAAATATTTAAATAGGAAATGGCACCTCAATAGGCTTAACAGGCAAAGTGCTTAACATTCAACATAGCTCTTTTTTTAAAAACATTATACGGATGACGCAGGTAAGACGATCTCTGGCCCGCTAAGATTGCTTGTTGAGCTTTGAACTGGGGATACGTTGACCGTATCAGTGAAGCACAGAGCGAAATTGCTTCTTTCATTTATAAACCGCAAAAATGCTAAGAAAATTAAGTAAAAAGGCCAGATTGGCTGAGAACCAGTTCAGACGACACTATGCGACACATGCTACACTGGACTGTTTTTGGGATGAGAAAAACA
>MQUG01001897.1:0-19228 GCA_007213375.1 Steinernema feltiae | reverse complement strand
TGCGCGGCTGCCATGGAAGGCCGGCGTCAGCGTGCCCAAGCTGTGCGCCACCGACAGCCTGGAGCCCTTCGGCTCCTGCCGCCTGTGCCTGGTGCAGATCGAGGGGCGCAAGGGCTTTCCGGCCTCGTGCACCACGCCTGCCGAGCCCGGCATGAAGGTGCGCACGCAAAGCCCGCAACTGCAGGAGCTGCGCCGCGGCGTGATGGAGCTGTACATCTCCGACCATCCGCTGGACTGCCTGACCTGCAGCGCCAACGGCGACTGCGAACTGCAGGACATGGCCGGCACCGTGGGCCTGCGCGAGGTGCGCTACGGCTTCGAGGGCGCCAACCACTTCAAGGGCCAGGCGCGCGCCGAGGTCGATGTCTCCAACCCGTACTTCAGCTACGACCCCAGCAAGTGCATCGTCTGCAACCGCTGCGTGCGCGCCTGCGAAGAGACGCAGGGCACCTTTGCGCTGACCATCTCGGCCGGGGTTCGAATCGCGCGTCACGGCGGGGCAGGGCGGCAGCTTCATGGACAGCGACTGCGTCAGCTGCGGTGCCTGCGTGCAGGCCTGCCCCACGGCCACGCTGCAGGAAAAGACCGTGACCGAGCTGGGCCAGGCCGGGCACAGCGCCATCACCACCTGCGCCTACTGCGGCGTGGGCTGCGGCTTCAAGGCCGAGATGAAGGGCGAGCAGGTCGTGCGCATGGTGCCCTGGAAGGACGGCCAGGCCAACGAGGGCCATGCCTGCGTCAAGGGCCGCTTTGCCTGGGGCTATGCCACGCACAAGGACCGCATCACCCGGCCCATGGTCCGCGCGAAGATCACCGACCCCTGGCGCGAAGTGAGCTGGGAAGAGGCCATTGCCCACACGGCCAGCGAGTTCCGTCGCATCCAGGCGAAGCACGGCAAGGACTCGATTGGCGGCATCACCTCCTCGCGCTGCACCAACGAAGAGGCCTACCTGGTGCAAAAGCTGGTGCGCACGGCCTTCGGCAACAACAACGTCGATACCTGCGCGCGCGTGTGCCACTCGCCCACGGGCTATGGCCTGGGCCAGACCTATGGCACCTCGGCGGGCACGCAGACCTTCAAGTCCATCGAGCACACGGACGTGGTCATGGTCATCGGCGCCAATCCCACGGCCGCGCACCCGGTGTTCGGCTCGCGCATGAAAAAGCGCCTGCGTGCGGGCGCTAGGCTCATCGTCATCGACCCGCGCGAGATCGAGCTGGTCAAGTCGCCCCACATCCGCGCCGACTACCACCTGCAACTGCGGCCCGGCACCAACGTGGCCATGATCACCTCGCTGGCCCATGTCATCGTCACCGAAGGCTGGCTGGCCGAGGACTACATCGCCGAGCGCTGCGATGCCAGGTCCTTCGCCCAGTGGAAGGAGTTCGTGGCCCGGCCCGAGAACTCGCCCGAGGCCATGGCCGAGGTCACCGGGGTTGCTCCCGAACTCGTGCGCGGCGCCGCGCGCCTGTATGCGCTGGGTGCCGAGGACCACGCGGCGGGCACCCCCGTCAACGCGGCCATCTACTACGGCCTGGGCGTGACCGAGCATGCGCAGGGCTCGACCATGGTCATGGGCATCGCCAACCTGGCCATGGCCACGGGCAATGTGGGCCGCGAAGGCGTGGGCGTGAATCCGCTGCGCGGCCAGAACAATGTGCAGGGCTCCTGCGACATGGGCTCCTTCCCGCATGAACTGCCCGGCTACCGCCACATCTCGGACAGCACGGTGCGCGCCGAGTTCGAGGGGGCCTGGGGCGTGGCGCTCAGCCCCGAGCCCGGCCTGCGCATTCCCAACATGTTCGAGGCGGCCCTGGCCGGCAGCTTCATGGGCCTGTACTGCGAGGGCGAGGACATCGTGCAGTCCGACCCCAACACCCAGCATGTGACGGCCGCGCTCTCGGCCATGGAATGCGTGGTGGTGCAGGACATCTTCCTGAACGAAACCGCCAAGTACGCCCATGTCTTCCTGCCGGGCGCCTCCTTCCTCGAAAAGGACGGCACCTTCACCAATGCCGAGCGCCGCATCTCGCGCGTGCGCAAGGTCATGGCGCCGCTGGCCGGCCATGCCGACTGGGAAGTCACCCAGCTGCTGGCCAATGCCCTGGGCTACGCCATGCACTACACGCACCCGAGCGAGATCATGGCCGAGATCGCCGCGCTCACGCCCAGCTTTGCAGGCGTGAACTACGACAAGATCGACCGGCTGGGCAGCGTGCAATGGCCCTGCAATGACAGCACCGAAGAGGCCGGCACGTCCATCATGCACAGGGACCGCTTCGTGCGCGGCAAGGGCCGCTTCATCATCACCCAGTACGTGGCCACCGACGAGAAGGTCACCCAGCGCTTTCCGCTGCTGCTGACCACCGGCCGCATCCTGTCGCAGTACAACGTGGGCGCCCAGACCCGGCGCACGCACAACAGCCACTGGCACAGCGAGGACCGGCTGGAAATCCATCCGCATGACGCCGAGGACCGCGGCATAAGCGACGGAGACTGGGTCGGCATCGCCAGCCGCGCGGGCGAGACCGTGCTGCGCGCCACCGTCACCGAGCGCATACAGCCCGGCGTGGTCTACACCACCTTCCACTTCCCCGAATCGGGCGCCAACGTCATCACCACCGACAGCTCGGACTGGGCCACCAACTGCCCCGAATACAAGGTCACGGCCGTGCAGGTGCTGCCGGTACCCCAGCACGCCCAGCCGTCCGACTGGCAGCGCGGCTTTGCGCGCATGCATGAAGAACAGATCGGCCTGCTGCAAGCCGCGCAGGCAGGCATGGCCGTGGCGGGAGGCAAGTGATGGACAGCGCCAACCTGGTCCGCATGGCCAACCGCATCGGCGAGTTCTTCGAGGCCATGCCCGAGCGCGACGAGGCCCTGCAGGGCATTGCCGAACACATCCGCAAATTCTGGGAGCCCCGCATGCGCGCCGAACTGGCCCGCGTGCTGGACAGCCCCGACGAGGCGCAGGCGCTCAAGCCCATCGTGCGCGAGGCGCTGGTGCTGCATCCGCTGGGCCATCCTGCCTAGCAGGCCGGTCCGGAGGATGGCTACGTCCGGCCGATGGCCGCCAACACCCGTCGCAGATCGATGAACATCGTGGTGGTGGCCGTTGGCCCATCGGTGCTGGTGCCTATGGGCAGAAAGCCCTTTGCCGCATAGAAGCGCACGGACTCTGGCTTGGCATCCACCACCAGAAAACGGCAGCCCGTGTATGGCATGACATGGTCCGTGATCAGGGCAATGACAAAGTCCACCAACTGGCTCCCAACCCCCTGGCCCTGCAGGCTGGTATCCACGGCCAGCCGGGCCGGCTTGATGGCCGGATAGTCCTTGTAGCGAAAGCCGTCCAGCACGGCCGGTTCGTCGAACTGTTCGACGGCCACATGGGTGCACAAGGTCGTGATGTAGGCCAGAACCTTGGTCTCGCCTTCCGGCACCAGGACGAAGGTGCGCGCAAGATGCTCCTGATGGAGCTTCTTGGCTTCTTTGCGCAGAAAGGATTTGAGAGGGGCGAATGCCTCGCTGCCCAGGCTCAGCGCGTTGCAGCCGTCACCCGAGGCCAGTTCGCGCAGCTCGAAGCCCACGGCTCAGTCTTTGCCCTTGAGGCGTTCGCCGGTCGGCTTGAGCTTGATCCGGACCGTGCCATCCCTTGTGAAGGTGGTGGCGAGCTTGCGGCCATTGCGTGCGGATGACACAGCAGCCTGTGTGCCCCGGCCATGCGCAAGCCTCCGTGTGAGAGCTTTCGCTTCATCACCGGAAACCGTGACCGGGCCGAGAAATTTGCTGTGAACTGCCATCGGCGCAATCTAGCAGTTTGGTGACAGAAGCAGCCTGCATGTGCGCTGATCTGTCACCAATGCCATGGTTTCTGCCATGCCAGGAGGGCGGCACTGCGTCAGCCAAATCGCTTCTTCTTCGCCATCTCCCGCGCCAGCGCCACAAAGCCGGCAGCGGCTGGCGACAGGCGGTCCAGGCTGCGCACGGCCAGGCCGGTGACGCGGCGCTGGCGGGGCAAGAGGCTGCGGTAGACCATGCCTTCGGGGGCCTGTTCGGGCACGGCCAGGCGCGCGGCAATGGCAATGGCGTGGCCCTGGGCCACGAAGCCCTGCATGGACGACATTTGCTCGAAGTGGTAGATGGCCGCAGGCTGGGCGCCGGCCTCGGCCAGGAAGCGGTCGATGTGCGCGCCCGACCCGGCCGAGGTGCGCACAAAGGCCTCGCCGTGCAGGTCGGCGGCGCGGACGCTGCGCTGGGCCGCCAGCCGGTGCGATGCGGGCAGCAGCGCCACCAGTTCGTCCTCGATCAGGGCACGGTGTCGAAGCGCTCGTCAGGCAGCACGACGAAGCCGATCTCCACGCGCCGCTCCAGCAGCCACTTGACCACGGTGTCGTCGTTCTGCTCGTCGATCTGCACCAGCACGGCGGGCTGGCGGCGCCGGTACTCGGTGATCAGCGGGGGCAGCAGCCGCAGCGAAGAGGTGGCGCCGAACGAGGCCACGCGCAGCGTGCCGCGCGCCATGCCGCGCTCGGCATCGGCCTCCTGCCGCAAGGCCTCCTTTTGCTGGAGGATGTCGTTGGCGCGCTGCAGCAGCCGCGTGCCTGCGTCGGTCAAGGGGAGTGGGGGCCTTCGCGCCGCACAAGCTGCACCTGCAGCTCGCCCTCCAGCGCGCGCAGGGCATGGCTGACGGCACTCTGGGTAATGCCCAGCAGCGCGGCCGCGCGCGAGAAACTGCCGGCGCGGGCCAGGGCCGCAAACACTTCGAGCTGGGTGAAGGTCATGGGATCGCGGTGTCCATGTCATGAGCATTTGCTCATTTGTCTATGAATCGATATGAGCACATAGTACGCGCCATGAATTCTCTCCGCTTCTTTGGCCCGCACCTGCGGCTTGTCGGCATGGCCCTGCTGTGGGGCGCTTCCTGGCCTGCGGGCCGCGTGGTGGCACAGAGCATGCCGCCGCTGGCCGCCGCCAGCCTGCGCTTCCTGCTGGCCGCCGCCGTGCTGCTGCCCTGGCTGTACTGGGCCGGTGGCATGGCCGGCCTCCGGCAATGGAGCGCCAGGCGCTGGCTGGGCATGGCGGCCGCTGGCGCCACGGGCGTGTTCGGCTATGCGGCCTTCTTCCTCATGGGGCTGCAGCATGTGCCGGCCGGCAAGGCGGCCCTGGTGATCACGCTCAACCCCGTGCTCACGCTGGCCCTGGCGGTCTGGCTGTTCGGCGAGCGGCTCAACCGCACCATTGCCCTGGGCATGGCGCTGGCGGCCTGCGGCGCCGTGGTGGTGATCTCGCATGGCCAGCCGCTGGCGCTGCTGCAGGGATCGGTGGGCGCGGGCGAGCTGCTGATCCTGGGCTGCGTGGTGTGCTGGGTGACCTACACCCTGATCGGCCGCTGGCTGCTCACGGGCGTGGATGCGCTGTCGGCCACGGCCGTGACCTCGACCATGGGCGCGGCCATGCTGCTGGTGGCCAGCCTGGTGGTCGAGGGGCCGGCCGGCCTGCAGGCTGCCGTGCTTGGCAACGCAAGCGCCTGGGGTGCGCTGGCCTTCCTGGCCTTCGGCGCGACGGCCCTGGCCTATGCCTGGTACTTCGACGGCGTCAAGGCGCTGGGCGCGGGCGCGGCCTCGGGCTACATCACGCTGGTGCCCGTGATCGGCGTGGCGCTGTCGGCGCTGTGGCTGGGCGAGAGCATCGATGCCAGCATCTTGCTGGGCGGCGGCATGGCCGTGGCCGGCACGGCGCTGATGAACTGGGGGCGCAGGCCTGCGGCTGCGGTGCACGTGGTTGCCAAGCGCACCGCAGTCCAGAGCTGAACGAACCCCGTCCGGTTCAATCCAGCGAGGCGCCCGAGGTGCGCACGCGCTCGCCCTGCACCTGGTAGTCGCGCGCCAGGAAGTCGCGGTATTCGGCGGGGCTGGAGGCCACGGCCACGTAGGAGAACGCGTCCACCTGGGTCTTGCGGAATTCGGGCTCCAGCAGCACGCGGCGCACATCGGCGGCGATCTTCTCCACCAGGGCGCCGGCGTTCCAGCCGGTGCCAGCAGGCCGATGTTGAAGACAGCCTGGATGTCGCGCACGCCGGCTTCCTTGAAGGTGGGCACATCCGGCAAGGCGATGCTGCGTGTCTCCGAGGACACGGCCAGGGCCTTGAGCTTGCCGGACTTGATGTGCTGCTCGATCACCGACACGCCCAGCACCGCTGCGTCGATCTGGCCGGCGATGACTTCGGGGATCAGCGGTGCAGCGCCCTTGTAGGGCACGTGCACCATCTCCAGCCCTTCCTGCTTGGCGAACATGGCCAGCGGCAGGTGCACGATGCCGCCCGCGCCCGATGAGCCATAGGTCAGCGGTTTGGTCTTGCCTGCCTGGCGTGCCTGAGCGATGAATTCCTGCAGCGTGCCGGCCTTGGAGCTCTGGGGCACGAAGAAGACCATGGGCACGCTGATCAGGCGGGAGATGGGTGCGAAGTCCTTTTGCGGGTTGTAGGGCAGCTTCCTGTACAGGTGCGGATTCATGGTCAGCGACGCTTCGGTCGCGGCGAACAGCGTGTAGCCGTCGGGTGCGCTCTTGGCCACGTACTCGGCTCCGATGATCTCGTTGGCACCTGTGCGGTTGAGGATGACCACGGGTTGCGACCAGACCTTGTTCAGGCGCGTGGCCAGTGCGCGTGCCAGGTTGTCCACGGGGCCGCCGGCCGCGTAGGGCACGACGATGTTCACCGGCTTGGTGGGAAAGGTTGCAGGAGCCTGGGCGTGGCCCAGGGCGGGCACGAGGGCCACGGTGGCGGTCAGCAGGGTTGCGGCGATGCGATGCAGGCTGGACATGGTGTGGGAAGCGGGTACGGTGAAACAGGCCGCACTCCAAGGGGCGGCCTGCTGTGGAACGGACGAATCGAAAAAAATGGCAGGCCGGAAGGCCTCGGAAGATGGCGGAAGGTGGCGGAGCCTCAGGCGCGCACACGCTCCATGCGTGTCAGTGGCAAGGACTCGCCTTCGCTGACTGCGGGCTGCAGCACGAAGTCGAAGCGCGTGCGTACGAAAGGCGCGTTCACGCCCAGCGACTCGTAGCCTGCCGGCGCCACGCCGCGCTCCAGCTCGACGATCAGGCCGTCACGGGTGGCGAAGGCGAAGTCGTCGTCCAGGTAGGTGTCGCCGGGCAGGTTGACCTGGGTGGTCAGCGTGCGCATGCCAGGCGCAACCACGAGGAAGTGGATGTGGGCGGGGCGATGGCCGTGGCGTCCCAGCGCGTCGAACAGTTCCGAAGTGGGGCTGTTCGGCGGTATGGAGTAGCCGGGCGGCACATAGCTGCGAAAGCGGTAGCGGCCCTGGTCGTCGGTTTCTATGCGGCGGCGCAGCTCGTAGGGCTTCATGCCCGGGAAGAAGTGCGAGTAGCCGCCCTGGACATTGGCATGCCAGACGTCGATGAGCGCATGCGGCAGAGGCTGGCCGTCAAGATCCAGCACCCGTCCTTCCATCACGAAGACCTCGCCCTGGGGCTCGCCCTCGTCCAGGCGCACCTCGGCTTGCGCCAGTGGTGCGCCGGCCACGAACAGCGGGCCTTCGATGGCGCGCGGCGTGCCGCCCGCACGGCCGGCACGCGCATCGGCCTCGTCGCTGCGGATGTCCAGCAGCCGGTCGAAGCCCAGGCCTGCCGTGATCAGGCCCAGCTGGCCGCTGCTCCCAAGGCGGCCCAGCCAGTCCACGGCGGCCCAGAATTCGTCGGGCTTGACATCCATCTCGTCGATGGTGTGGAACAGATCGCTGACGATGCGCTGGGTCAGCGCCCGCACGCGGTCGCTGCCGGGGGCGATCTGCTTGCTGTTGACCAGATTCAGCAGCTGGTCCTGGGACAGTTCGGACATGTTTGTCTCCTCGTGGTTTTATGGGATGTCCTGGAAAAGAGAAACGCTCAGTCCATGCTGATGTTGCGTTCCGTGATCACCTTGGTCCAGCGCACGGACTCGGCCTGCAGGTGCCTGGCCGCTTCCTCGGGCGTGGAGCCCACGACTTCGGCACCGATGGCCTTGAAGCGTTCGAGCACGTCGGGCTGCTTCATCTCGGCCACGAAGACCTGGTTGAGCTTCTTGACGATGGCCGGCGGCGTGCTGGCGGGCATGAAGACGGCGAACCAGGGCGAGACCTCGTAGCCCTTGATGCCGGCCTCTTCCATGGTGGGCACGTCGGGCATGCTGGACGAGCGCTTGGCCGTGGTCACGGCCAGGGCGCGCAGCTTGCCCGACTGGATGTGCGGGCGCGCCGAGGTGATGGAGTCGAACATGTAGTTGACCTGTCCGCCCAGCAGGTCGGAGACGGCCGGGCCCGATCCCTTGTAGGGGATGTGCAGGATGTCCACGCCGGCCAGCGAGTTGAACACTTCGCCCGCCAGGTGGATGGAGGTGCCGTTGCCGGCCGAGGCATAGGTCAGCTTGCCGGGCGAGGGCCTTGGCGGCGGCCACCACGTCGGCCACGCTCTTGACGTTGGGCTGGGTGGAGTTGGTGACCAGGATGTTGGGCACCACGGCCAGCACGCCCACGGGGGCGAAGTCCTTGATCGGGTCGTAGCTGAGCTTGCGGTACAGCGGCTTGTTGGTGGCCATGCCGATGGAGGTGATCATCAGCGTGTAGCCGTCGCCGGGCTGCTTGGCCACGAAGTCGGCGCCGATGTTGCCGCCGGCGCCGGGACGGTTCTCGATCACGAAGGGCTGGCCCAGCGTGCGGCCGGCCTTCTCGCCCAGGGTGCGCGCGATGGCGTCCATGGGCGCCGCCCGGCGGGAAGGCACGATCCAGCGGATGGGCTTGCTGGGCCAGTTGGCCTCGGGGGCCTGCGCATGGGCGGCGGGCATCACGGCGGACAGGCACAGGCCTGCGGCGGCGGCGGTCAGAAAACGGCGTTTCACTTTCACTTCACTTGTCTCCGGAAAATCTTGTCTTGGTGCGGGCCTGGTGCGGTCGGTGCTCAGGCGATGGCCGAGGGGTGCCTTGCCAGCGGTGTGACCTGGATGTCCATGTAGGGGAACAGCGGCAGGCCCTGCAGCAGCTCGTGCAGTTCGTCGTTGGAGGCACGTCGAACACGCTGTAGTTGGCGTACTCGCCGACCACGCGCCAGATGTGGGGCCAGCGGCCGTCGTGCTGCAGCTGCTGCGAGTAGGCCTTCTCGCGGGCCTTGATCTCGGCGGCCACGTCGGCGGGCAGGTCGTGGGGAATCTTCACGTCCATGCGGACTAGGTAAAGCATGTTTGTCTCCAGGAGGAATGAAAGGAATTCAGGTCGCAGCCCCGGTCCGGGCCTGCCCCATGTCGAAGTGCTGCGGCTGGCCGCCGGCCAGCGCGCGGTCGAAGCGCGCCAGCTGCTGCAGGTCGATCTCCACGCCCAGGCCGGGTCCGTCGGGCAGTTGCAGCTCGAAGTCGCGGATGGCCATGCGCTCGGTGACGATGTCGTCCACCAGCAGCTGCGGGCCGAACAGCTCGCAGTTGTAGTGCTGCCCGCCCAGCGTGGCAAAGACATGGGCCGAGGCGGCCGAGCCGATCGAGGTCTCCAGCATGGTGCCGCCGTACCAGCCGATATCGGCCGCCTGGGCAATCGCCGCCACCTTGCGTGTGCGCAGCAGGCCGCCGTGCTTGGCCACCTTGAGCGAGAACACATGGCTGGCCTGCTCGCGCGCCAGGCGCATGGCGTCGTAGGGCGTGCACACGCTCTCGTCGGCCATGACCAGGGCCCCCTGCAGCGTGGCCGTCAGCTCGCGCAATGCAGGCACGTTCCAGCCGGCCACTGGCTGCTCGATCAGGGTCACGCCGGCATCGATCAGCTGCGGAAGAAAGCGCCGCGCCGTGGCGCCGTCCCAGGCCTGGTTGACGTCCACGGTCAGCGTGGCGCGGCCCTGCAGGCCGCGTGCGATCTCGCTCACATGGGCCACGTCGGCCTCGGGCGTGCGCGCGCCTATCTTCATCTTGAAGATGCGGTGGCGCTTTTGCTCCAGGCGCAGATGGGCCTCGGCCAGGTCGCGTTCGATATCGCCGCTGGCCAGCGTCCAGGCCAGGGGCAGGCTGTCGCGCTGCTTGCCGCCCAGCAACTGCCACACGGGCAACTGCAGGCTGCGCGCCACGGCATCCAGCAGCGCGATTTCCACGGCGCTCTTGGCAAAGGCATTGCCCTTGCAGGCCAGGTCCATGCGCGAGAGGCAGGCCTCGAAGCGCGCGCCGTCCTGGCCGATCAGGCTGGGCGCCAGGTGGTTGGTGATGGCGTGGTGGATGCTCTCGGGCGATTCCTCGTTCCACGACGGGCCGCCGATGGTGGCGGCCTCGCCAAAGCCCGTGGCGCCATTGCGCAGCCACAGCTGCACGATCACCGGGCTTTGCCGGCTGATGGAGCCGAACGACAGCTTGTGCGGACGGATGGTGGGAATGTCGAGGATCCGCGCCTCGATGCGCTCGATCAGGAAACGGTCTTGCATGGCAATGGCGGGTGTCTTGGCTGGCGGCGGCTGCCGGCGATGGACACAAGCGTAAATCCATGCATTGTGTGGATCTATTGAATTATTGTGAGAAATCATTCGATGGCGTCGATGTGTTGAATGCCTGCGCCGCGAGCCGGTGGCGCGGCGGTCCGCCGCCGCGCGCCCCGGCAACCGGATCAGAAACTGCTGCGCAGCGTGACCATGATGCTGCGCGGCAGGCCGTAGTAGTTGCTGCGCGTGGCCGTGCCCACGCGCTCCCAGTAGACGCGATCGAAGAGGTTGTCGATGTTCACGGCCAGCTTGACCTGGGGGTGAGCGGGTAGGCGGCATAGACGGACCAGACGCCGTAGCCGCCCGTGCGCCAGCGCACGGCGCCCAGGGTGTCATAGAACTCGCTGACGGCCCGGACGCCGGCGCCCAGCTCCAGGCCCTGGGCCACGGGGCCGGCCACGCGGTAGCGCGCCCACAGGTTCACGCTGTGGCGCGGTGACATGGTGCTGAAGTCGGTGCCGGTCTGCGTGACGGTGCCCTGCAGGTACTTGGAGCGCATGTAGGCGTAGCTGGCCGCCACGTCCCAGCGCGGCGACAGCGAGCCGACCACTTCGGCCTCGAAGCCTTCGGAGCGCACCTTGCCTGCGGGGATGACGAAGGCGGCATCGGCGGGGTCGGCCAGCGCGCGCGTGGGGTGTCCTGCATGCGGTAGACGGCGGCGGTGGCATTCAGGCGTCCATCCAGCAGGCTGCCCTTGATGCCGGCCTCCACCTGCCGGCCCTCGCGCGGGGCGATCTGGCCGCCGCCTGCCAGGCGCCCGCTTGCGGCTGGAAGATGCGCGACTGGCTGGCGTAGAGCGTCCAGCTGTCGTTCAGATCGAAGAGCACGGCGCGAAGGGCGTGAACTGGCCATCGATCTCGTAGCCGAGCGCGGTGTTCTGCAGCCGATCCGAGGTTTCGGTCTTCCACCAGCTCTTGCGCGCGCCCGCCACCAGGGTGAGGGCCTGCGCGGGCTTGATGCGCAACTGGCCGTAGACGCCGCGCAGGCTGGTGCGCGTGATGTTCGTCGGCAAAGGGCTGAAGCTGGCTCGGCGATGGAGGAGGGTCGTAGTGGAACAGGTCGGCGGGCGTGTTCATGGCGCCGCGCAGCATGCGCAGGTGCATGTTGGAGCTGCGGTAGTCCGCGCCCGCGATGAAATGGTGCGTCTGCCCGGCCATTGCCAGGGCGTGCTGTAGTAGATGTCGGCCGTGGTGTCGGCGTAGTCGCGGTCCACGGTCTGGGCCTGGGTGAAGCGGCTGATGCCGGTGTCCGAGACGGCCGAGTAGCCATTGATGTACTTGTCGCGCTGCTGGCGCAGCACGCGGCGGGCTGCCAGCTTGAACAGGCCGCCGCCGTCGAGCCGCGTTTCCGACTCGATGAAGCCGGCCAGCGATTCGGGCGCGGCGCGGCCCCAATCGGCGGCAATGGCCACGTCGCGGGAATGGGGGCCAGCCTGCCGTCGGCGTGGGCGGGCAGGCCGGTGTCGTAGTTGCCCCGGCCGCGCTGCCAGGTGGCGCCCACCGAGACCGTGCTCTGGGAAGTGATGTCCAGCTCCACCGTGCCGTACAGGGCCTGCTTGTGGCCGTCCATGGCCATCACGGGGCTGCCGAAGTTTCTCCTGCAGCGCCACCACGCGGCCACGCAGGCTGCCATCTTCCGAGAGCGGGACCGGTGACATCCACCTCGGCCCGCTTGCGCCCGCGCGAGCCCAGGCCGACGGCGGCCTGGCCCTGGTAGTCGGGCAGGGCGCGCTTGCGCACCAGGTTGAGCATGACGCTGGGCTCGCCCGCGCCCGAGAACAGCCCGGCCGGCCCGCGCAGGGCCTCGACCCGGTCGAACAGCGCCAGGTCCAGCGTTTCCTGGGTGGCCGGGTTGCCGCTGACGGTGAGGCCGTCCAACTGGTAGGTGGAGGACTGGTAGCCGCGCGAGAGGATGTCGCTGCGCCCGCCCGTGCTGCTTTGCCGGCGCACGACGATGCCTGGCACCACCTTGGCCGCTTCGGTGAGCTCCACGAAGTTCTGGTCATCGAGCTGTGCGCGCGAGATCACGGACACGGACTGCGGCGTCTCCCGCGCCGTCAGCTCGATCTTGGTGGCCGCGCTGGCATAGGGCGAGCGGTAGCTGCCCGTGCCTTCCGTGCGGCCGTCGCGCACGGCGGTGGCGGTCACGCGCACTTCGTCCAGCGCGGCCTGAGGGCGCGCCGGGGCGCGGCGCAGCAGCCAGCCGCCCTGGGGCTGGGCAGCGGCCTCCAGCCCGCTGCCGGCCAGCAGTCGCTGCAGTGCCTCGGCCGGCTCGAAGCGGCCCTGTACGGCGGGCGCGGTCTTGCCCGCCAGCAGGGCGCTGTCGGCCGCAATGCTGGTGCCGGTGGCGCGCGCCAGGGCCTTGATGGCGTCGGACAGCGGTTGGGCCGGCAGGTCGATGGCGGCGGATGCGGCCAGGACCGGCATGCAGGCCAGTGCCGCCGCGCAGGCCAGCAGGGTCTGGCAGGTGCGTGCCGGGCGGGAGGAAAGAGGGCGGGCGGGCATGGCGGGAACGTTCTCCTGGATATCGGTTGTGCTCGCCTGTATGACGGAGCAGCCCGCCGGATCCCTGATGTGCGTTGGCCGTTTTTTTTCAGTTTTCTGGTTTTTTGCCCGGCGCGACGTGGCGCGGGGTCAGCCAGGTGGCGCCGTTGCGTTCCTGCACGCGCACGGCGGCGATGCGCGGCAGCGCGTCCAGGAAGCTTTCCACATCGCCGCGCTGCACGGCGGCGGTGATGCGCGGTCCTCCGTCAGTGCCTTCGGCCAGTGCGGCACGCACGGGCTGGCGGCGCCAGCGCGACAGCGTGGCGGCGATCTCGCCCAGCCCGGCGCTGTCGAAGACGATGAGGCCGCGTTCGATGGACGAGAAGCTGTCGCGCGCATCGCGCTGCACGCGGCGGGGGCGGGGCAGAGTGCCATCGGCATCGTGCGCGCCATCGGTGCCTGCATCCGGCATCTCTCCCACTTCGCCGGCGTGCAGCAGCAGCGCCTGATGGCCCTGCGCGTCGCCTTCGCCCGCCAGGCGCACCGTTCCATGCTCCACGCTCACCCGCACCAGGCCCGGCAGCCGGTTGACCGTGAAGCGCGTGCCCAGCACGGTGATGCGCGCCTGGCCTGCGTCGATGGTGAAGGGGCGGTCTGCATCCCTGGCCACGTCGAACAGGGCCTCGCCCTGCTCCAGCACCACGGCGCGCCGTCGGCGGGAGTAGCGCGTGGCGATGCGGCTGGCCGGCCCCAGGGTCAGCGTGCTGGCGTCGGGCAGGCGCAGCACGATGCGCTCGCCAATCGCACTGTCGCGGGCCAGGGCGGACAAGGTGGAGTCCTGCCAGGCATGCCAGCCGCGCAAGGCCAGCACACCCGCCGTGCCCAGGCCGGCAATGCCCAGCACGCCGCGGGTGATGGCGGCGCGGCGGGTGTGGCGGCGTGTGTCGCGGCGCTGGCGTGCGGCGGTGTTCCACGGCCGTGGCCAGGGCCTCGGCCCGGGGCGTGGAGTCGAAGTCCTGCCACAGCGCCTCGAAGGCGGCGTATTCGGCGGCGTGGCGCGGGTCGGCATCCATCCCAGCGGCGCCAGGCAGCGGCATCGGCGGCGCCCGCCTGCGCTCCCGCATCCGGTGCATGCGTATGAACCAGCGCGCTGCCTCCTCGCGCGGCTTGCTTCATGGCGCGAGCAGCTCGCGTGCGGCGCGCAGGTCCAGCAGGGCGCGCATCAGGTGGCGCTCCACCATGTTCAGGCTGATGCCCAGCATGGCGGCAATCTGGGGCTGGGAATGGCCTTCCACCTTGCACAGCCAGAACACCTCGCGGCAGCGCGGTGGAAGCCCTTCGATGACCCGCTGGGCGGCGGCCAGGCGCTGCTGCAGATCGGCCAGCACCTCGGCGGAAGGCGCAGTGAATGCTTCCTGCAGGGCGGTGGCGTCCGCGCACCCTGCCGGGGGCCGTGGAGTCCGGCTCGCCTGCCAGGTCGGGCAGTGGCACGAAGCGGCGTTCATGCGCCATCTGGTCGGCCAGCACGGTGCGCGCCACCACGCGCAGGTAGGCATGCGGCTGGGCGATGCCTTCATGCCGGCCGCTCAGGGCGTAGCGCACAAAGGCGTCATGCAGCACATCCTGCGCACGGTGGATGCAGCGCGTGCTGCGCCAGATGGCGGGCAGCAGGCTGCCATAGGCCCAGCGCAGGTCCAGGCCCAGCCAGGCTGCGGGAGTCGGATGGCGTGTCATACAAACGGGGAGGGAAGGCGGGCAGGCAGGGGCGGGCGAAGTGATGGCATTCTAAATGAGACTTTTTCTCATTTGCCATCACCTGTTCGTCGCCTGTTGCTTGCCGACCGCACATGCTCCGCGCGGCGGTGCCGCTACAGCAACTCCGCCGGGCGCGTCTCCGGTGCGCCGCTGCGGCAGGGCAGGGTGATGCGAAACACCGATCCGCCTTCGGAGCGGTTGCTGGCGGCGATGGTGCCGTCCATGGCGTCGATGATCTTGCGGCAGATGGCCAGGCCCAGGCCCGTTCCACCCGAGCCGTTCTTGGTCTTGCTGGACTGAACGAAGGGCTGGAAGATCTTGTCCAGTTCCTGCGGCGGAATGCCCGGCCCCTGGTCGGAGACGGCGATGCAGATGTCGCCCTGTCCGTCGATGCGGCCCTGCACATCGATGCGCCCGCCAATGGGCGAGAACTTGATGGCGTTGGCCAGCACATTGCGCACCACCTGCTGGAAGCGCACGGGGTCGGCCTTGGCGATCAGCGGCGCCTCGTCGAGCTCCAGCCGCAGGTCGATGAGCTTTTGCTGCTGCTGCGGCTCCAGCTCGCGCACCACGGGCCGGATCAGGCTCCTGAGGTCGATGCGCTCCACGTGGATGGTGCCCACGGCGCTTTCCAGCTTGGCGACATCCAGCAGGTCAGTTGACCAGGGCCAGCATGCGCTATGCCGCCTCGTGGATGTCGTTGAACATGTCGGCCATGGCGGCATTGCCGCGCGAGCGCAGTGCGCCCAGCTCGGCAAAGCCCATGATGGACTGCAGCGGGGTGCGCAGCTCATGGCTCATGTTGGCGACGAACTCCGATTTCACTCGGAAGGCCTCTTCGGCCGCGTCGCGGGCTTCGCGGGTGGCATGCTCGGCCGCGCGGAATTCGCTCACGTCCACAAAGATGCTGAGCACGCCGGTGATCCGGCCCTGGGCGTTCTTCACCGCGGCCTTGGAGATCTGCACGTCGCGGTAGCTGCCGTCCACATGGGGCAGCCGGGCCTCCAGCACCATGCGCTGGCCCGAGCGCAGCACGACCTGGTTGCTGCGCATCTGCAGCAGGGCATCGTCGAGCGAGTGCAGGCCCTTGATCTCATGGCCGAGCACGGCATAGCGGCCGCGGCCGAAGAAGTCCTCCCAGGCCTTGTTGACCAGGGCCACGCGCTGGTCCGCGTCGGTGACCAGCATGGGCAGGGGCGTGGTCTCGAACAGCAGGTGCTGGAAGGCCAGCTGGGTCTGCAGCTCCTGCTGGGCCTTCCAGCGGGCGGTCACGTCCACGGCGCTGCCGGCAAAGCCCACCAGCCGGCCATCGCGCAGCAGGGGCACCACGGCGATGTCGCAGAGCATCTCCCGGTTGCCCGGCAGGCGGAACATGGCCTGGCAGTTGCGCGTGCCAGCCGTGCCAGGGGATCGAGCAGGGCCTTGATCTGCGCCAGGTACGGCCGTCCACGATGCTCTCCAGCGGCTGGTCCACGGCCTCGGCGCTGGGCTGGCCGGTCAGTTGTTCCCAGCGCGCGTTCACGAAGGTCAGCCGGCCGTTGCTGTCGGTTCGGAAGATGAGTTCCTGCACGCTGCGCATGAGCACGGCCATCTCATGCTCGCTGCGCGCCAGGCGCGCCTGTGCCTGCTCCATGGCCTGCAGCGCCGACTTCTGGACCCTGCGGGTCTTGAGCACCGACCAGCTCAGGCCCAGCACCAGGGCCAGCAGGGCCATGCCGGCCACGAAGAAGGCAAAGGCGTTGTCCCGCCAGCGCGCCACCATGGCCGCGTAGGGCTCCTCCACCACCAGCAGCAGCGGCCAGTTGCGCACGGCGCGGAAGGACACGATCTGGTGGCGGCCCAGCATGCCCGCGCCGATGTAGGAGCCGAATTCGCTGTGCGGCAGCCATTCCTGGAACAGCGGCGTCTGCAGCGCGGCGGCCGCCTGCACGCCCGTGCCCGCATTGGTGCTGGCCAGGGGCCGGCCGTCATAGGTCAGCAGCACGGCCTCGTAGCTGAGGGTCTCCAGCGTGGCCTGGTAGAAGTTGGCCACTGCGTCCGGATTGATCAGGGCCACCAGCACGGCGGGCATGCCGTTGTCCTGGTGAAAGGCCAGCAACTGCGGCAGGAAGGACACGCCGCGCGGCGTCGGGCGCGCCCGTGGCGCCAGCGACGACAGGCTGCGGCCGGGCACCAGCCGGCCCAGCTGGGGCTTGCCGGGGATGAGGACGGCCGCCTTGTCGTGCAGCAGATCCTGCGTGTCGATCTGCTGGCCGGCCTCGCCGGCCTGGGTGCTGGCCAGGATGAGGCCCTTGTCGTCGATCAGCGCCATGCTGCGCAGGTAGGGCAACTGGGCGATCAGCAGGGCCATGGCGGCCTCGCGCGTGCCGCGCGCACTGCCTGCGGCCACGATGGCCGGGTTGTGCGCCAGGCTGGCCAGGGCCATTTCGGTGTTCTCGAAGGTCTTGGCCGTCTGGTCCTCCAGCACGCGGGCCAGCAGCGCGGCCTGGGACTTGCTCTGGTCGGCCTCGACATGCAGCTGGCTCCAGACGAAGAGCACCAGTCCGGCGAGCACGCACAGCGCAAAGGTCAGCACCAGTGCCTTGATGTGGGCACTGCGCCGGGCTCCCAGAAAATGATGCGCAGCAGCTCGTTCAGACATGATGAAGATGCTCAAATCGGACGTCTCAGGGCGCGACGATGGCTGTCAAGCCGTTGTGGCGCGCCGCCCTGTCCAGGCGGCCGTCGCGCTTGATGTCCGAGACGAACTGGTTCAGGCGCGCCAGCCACTGGGCGTCGGCAGGGCTGACCGCATAGCCGTAGGGCAGCACATGGAAGGGCTTGGGCGGCGCGATCAGCTGCATCCAGTCCGAGCTGTCCAGCAGCTTGCGGCTGTACGGGTAGTCGGTCATGAACACGTCCACGCGCCCGGCCATGAGTTCCTTTTCGCGGTTTGCGGCGGCTCCACCAGCATCAGGCGCGCATGCTTGAGCGTCTCGCGCATCACCGGCTCCATGAAGGTGCCGCGCTGCACGGCCACCTGCACGCCGGGCTGGTCGATGTCGGCCCAGCTGCGCACGGCGGGATTGCTCTTGGTGGTGATGCCGTAGATATCGCTGCTCAGGTAGGGTTGGGTGAAGCGCAGCTGCTGCTGGCGCTGCGGCAGGATGCCGACGGCGAACATGGCCACGTCGCAGCGCGACTCCAGCAGGTCGGGCACCAGCCGCGAGAAGGACGAGTCCACATGCTGCAGCCGCGCGCCAAGGTCCTTGGCCAGCTCTGCCGAGAGCTCCGCGTCGATGCCCGTGAGCCTGCCGTGCGTGCGTCACGGTAGGTGATGCCGTAGTAGTCGGGCCAGATGCAGACCTTCAGCGTGCGGCTGCTCGCCACGCGGTCCAGCACCTCGCCGGCCCGTGCTGTGCCAGGCCCCATGGCCAGTACCGCGACCCAGACCGGCACCAGCGCCAGCAGTACCGCCTGTACAACGGGCAGCACGACGGCCTGCACCAGCGCGTACAGGCGCGCGGCGTTCCCGGACGGTATCCGCCATCGGCCCGCGGCGGCCTGCGTGTGCATCGTCATCAGTCGCTCCTGTAAAGACTGGCCATGGTCTCCAGCAGCCGGCTCGGGCTGAAAGGCTTGAGCAGGTATTCGTCGGCACCGGCATTGAAGCCCGCCTCGCGGTCCTGCGCACTGCCCCGGGCTGTCAGCAGGATCACCCGCGTGTGCCGCAGATCGTAGGAGGTCTTGATGCGGCAGCACACCTCCAGGCCGTCCAGCGTGCCCGGCATCATCATGTCCAGCAGCACGACATCGGGCTTGCTGCGCTGGGCCAGGGCCCAGGCTTCGTCACCGGTCGGCGCCTCCATGACTTCATATGCGCTGGACTCCAGCGTCATGCGCAACAGCTTGCGGATGTCGGCCTGGTCTTCGGCGATCAGTATCTTCTTCATGGCGGGCCTTTCGCAACGCAGTTGAAGGGGTCTGCGCTGGATTGAATCATAAATATCAAATTCATCAAATTTCTATTGAATTTCTTAATCGTATTTGATGCAAAATTGCTGCCATGTCCGAGAACAGCACCCCACCAGGCCAAACCCCGCACTACACAACCGCCGAAGTGGCCAAGCTGCTGGGCATGGCGGTGCGGTCGGTTCAGCTCATGGTCGATCGCGGCGAGCTGGAGGCCTGGAAAACCCCCGGGGGGCACCGGCGCATCACGCGCGCTTCCGTGGAGCGCTGGCGCGGCAGGCAGGGCGATCCGGCAGCGTCCGGGACGCCAGCGGCGGCCCCGGCGCCCGCTCCCGCGCAGGCCGGCACGGGCCCGCGCGTGCTGCTGATCGAGGACTCCGTGCATTTCCAGAACCTGGTGCGTCTGCTGGTGCAGCGCCACTTCCCCGAGGTGCAACTGCACGTGGCGCACGACGGGATCACCGGCATGGCGCTGTACGGGCAGATCCAGCCCGATGTGCTGCTGGTGGACATCCTGCTGCCCGACATCGACGGC
>MQUG01001896.1:0-27891 GCA_007213375.1 Steinernema feltiae | reverse complement strand
CTTTAAGACTCATTCATTCCCATTTCTATGTATAGCTGTATTAGTAGCCATTAGGGTAAGTTGTGTTGATTGTAGACCTCAATTCAGCACCAAAATTCCAGAACACACCTAGCCAGTCACTTAGAAACCTTTATTGTGCCAGTATCCAACTCTCAGTTGTGCCTTTCGTCGTCTACGCGTGGAATCTCAAACGATACAACGCCATTTTCGGGCTCTTCCCCGATCATCACTTGATCTCCTCACTGATTCTACTTTTACGGATTCTCCTCGATGACCGCTGGCCCCTTTCGAAGCTCGCCAATCAGTCGTTTTACCTACGAGCATTTATCTTCGTCAATACGATGGTAATATTGTCTATCAGTCACGCGTATCTCAGGTTGTTTAGTCAGGCTGCGGCCGTTGTTAGCGTTGTAGCCTTGTTTTGATAGTAATGTTTTGGTTGTGAATATAAATTAACTTCTAGTCAGTGGACCAGGCTAATTTTACGCTCACATTGACCGAATTCCAGATATCAAAAGCGTCGGGAATGATTCTGAAATTGAGATAGAACATCCCGAAGTGTGCAGTCACCTGGAGTCTACCGTACATCCGACACTGATGCGAGTCGAAACGCGCACGCATAAGACCAGAACTCGCACACGCAGCCTCGTCATGCTCTAGTGCAGTTTGTGACGACGGCTCTCCACCAATACGTGCCATTTCTGTTGTCTGGAAAGCTCCAGACAGCGCTGCAAACTCGCAACGCAATGTCATTCACTCGGTGTGCGAAGCGCAGATCGAGTGGTCGACGTGATGCCACCAAAAGGCGCGTAAGTGAAGGAACAACCGTGATCTTCGGGCATTTACTCCTCTCTTTGCAGGAAAACGAAGAAGAAGTCGGTGGGAAGGACGGAAGCCGACAAAACGGTCGCGCCGAGCGAAGTGTCGAGCGATGGAGCGGCGTCGAAGATGCAACAGCAGAACGCGGTCGCCAAGTGCGCTAGCGGAGCGCGCGCCGAAGTCGAGAAGTGGGCGCGTCGTGCGTTGGAGAAGGGCGTCGGTGGTCTTCGCGAAGAATTTCTCGAGCTGAAGCGCTACACGCCGCCCGACATGGGGCTCTCCGCCTTCAACGCGAATGCGGAGGCAGGACGCAATCGCTACAAGGACGTTCCGTGTCAGGACAAATTCCGCGTTGTGCTGAAATTTCCTCCCGGCGCCGCGACCGACTACATCCACGCCAACTACGTGGCCACTCCGATCAACGATAAACGCTTCATTTGCACACAAGGTCCTCTGGATAACACAATCGTCGACTTCTGGCGGATGATCATTCAGGTTAGTCAGTCGAACTCATTTTGTGACCTCGGTTTGCAGGAAGAAACGGACAGCATCATCATGCTGTGCAACATCAAGGAGAAGGGAATGGACAAATGCGCCCAGTATTGGCCCAACGAGGCTGGCGAGAAGAAGATGGCCGGCGACATCGAAATCTTCAACCTCATGGTTTGCAATTTCCTTCTCTTCCTCGGCCAATTCCTTGGTTTCAGGTTCGCGCCCTGACTCCCGAGGAAACAACTGTTCGCTTGTCGATTCTGAGCCTCAAATTCAAGATGGATGGCAAGGAGCAGACGCGCGAGGTACGTCACTACCAGTGGATAGATTGGCCAGATCGCGGAGTTCCCCCGTGTCGCCTCACGTCGATGGTTCTCTTGTCGCACGTACGCGGAGCGAAGAAACCGATTGCCGTGCACTGTTCCGCGGGTATTGGACGCACCGGCACGATCGTCGCCATCGAATTCATCCTCGAACGTCTCCAGCAGGGTCTTCCGTGCGAGGCGATGGACGCGCTCCTGAAGGAACTCCGGAATCAACGGCCTTTCACGATCCAAACCGATTTGGTGAGTTCCCCTTCACTCCAGAACTGACTGATGCGACCTGGTTTCAGCAGTACCTGTACGTCCACCGTGTGATGTTGTTCTACTTTTTCGAGAAGTACAAGGTCGCCGTGAACACCGAGGAGAACATGACGCGGTATCGCCAGTTCGTCATCGATTATGATAAAGCTACCGCTTGAATAAATTATGATTAATCTGTGAATTCGCGCTGTTGCTCCTCTCCTGCTCACTTTTCCATCAAGCCTTCAGGGCCGATCGCAATCAATTGTAGACAGAATTCCCTGTCTGCAACGAGCGCATCGCTCCTGGCGCAGACAATCATTCCACATTTGCGGCATTGTGAAGTGAGGCTGAGCGCGATGCCCACGCTAACTGCGCGAACGTCGTTCTCGCAAAAGACCGACGGACTCGTGGCGATGGCAAAGCGACACACAGAGCTGATGGTTCTTGCCGAACGTATGATCTACCGTATTCGGCGCTGGCAGCATCTGGACGGCTTCACCGAGCAGCAGATCATATCAGTCATCGATGCCGTGAAAGAACTGATGCGCCCGCTGCCCTCGCTCATCGAAGTCGACGTGCCGCTGGTCATCTTCGGCGACATCCACGGCCAACTGGACGACCTCCTCAGGTTCATTTCGATCGTCGGCGCTCCGCCGGACACCAAATTGCTCTTTCTGGGTGATTATGTCGACCGATGCAAGCAGTCTTTCGAGGTGTGTACTGCATTCACGCTTGCATTACGGTAACGCTTTGATTTAGGTGGTGATGCTGCTCTTCTGCTACAAAATCCGCTATCCGAGCATGATCGACTTGCTGCGGGGCAACCACGAATGCGCCAAAATGAACCGCTACTACGGATTCTACGACGAAATTCGCCGGAAACGGAGCGTTTACGTGTGGAAGAAGTTCCAGGACTGTTTCAACGAGTTGCCGCTGTGCGCGTTGGTCGGAGACAGAATTCTGTGCATGCACGGAGGCATCTCACCGCACATCAAAGACTGGAACAGTCTGCGATGTCTTCCGGTGGGTAAAATCTCAATATTTTGGTAATTTTGAGTTTTAGAAACCGCGAACAGCGAAGGATTGCGATCACGGGATTCCGCTGGACCTGATGTGGTCGGATCCCACCAATGACTCGTGCTGCAAGTGGCAATACAACAAGGTGCGCAACGCCTCGTGGATGTTCGGCGACGAGACGATCAAGGAATTCTGCAAGAAGCTCGACATCGACTTGATCGTTCGCGCGCACGAAGTCGTCACCGACGGACATCAATTCTATGCCGACCAGTGCTTGGTTACCATATTCTCCGCGCCGTTCTACTGTGGAATCGAAAAGAATCGCGCTTCGGTGATGAAAGTCAGCAAGAAGTTGGAGGTCTCTTTCGTTTCGCTACAGCCGCTTTTCAATACGACCAAGTTGACCGACGTGCAGAAAAAGGAAATGGCCGAACAGGCAATGGCGAAGAGCCCGAACCCTGGTAAGTTGAACTGTAAGCCTACTTTTTCTGAGGGAAGATTCAGGTCAACATACTCCGAAGGAGGATCTTCTGAAAGGTTTGCTGACACTGAATCTGCCCGACACGAAGGAGAAGGAGCCGGTTTCGGGATCTTCCACGACTGTGACGATGGATTCGAACGTATTTTCTTCATCGGGTAGCCCGTCCACATCGGGTTCGACTACGACGACTTCAGGATCCGGCACGAAGCACTTCGTCATCTGCTACGTAAGTCGGAGCGTTGGGGATTGGTGTCAGTGAACATGCATCACTGATATATCTCAATGCATGAACGCATAAAGTTTAAAATGAAAGCTCCTAAATTTAGATGATAATACTAAATCTGTCCACGAGGACTGGAGAATGTCCGCAATTTTGTATCTTTCGGCAAAATTTGATCAAACCGAATAATTTGATTAGTGAATTACTGTTTCCTACCGATGTTGAACTGGCACAGCGGTGCCTCTAAAGACCATTCGCTAATTGTCACCACTTTCAGAAGTTCTCCGGCAACGTCTTCATCATACACGTCAACAGGCACGACGGAATCCACATCCGCTCAGACAGAATCCCCGAAGAAATAATAATCATCATGCTCGAATAAATATGGTCTTACAACGTTGTGCTTGATTTGTGAACGCATTCGACAGAGTTTGTCTGATGGAGCGAATATTTAGCATTTGGCGTAGCACTCGCTTGCTCGCGCTGACTGACGTTGTTGTGATGAAATTTAAATTTAAAATTTGGGTGTTTGTTTTGCACGTCACGTGTTGCATTACATTGTACAGTGCATTTTCAGAATCACATCGAGCTGTGACGACGGCAAGCGGCATGTCCACACGCAGCAGTCGTCGTTCGGCCGGAGGATCTGCGAACACCCTCGCTCCGAGTGTGATTCCGCTTCTTGCAACCGCCCGGTTGCGCACCGAGCTGAAGAATCGCGGTTTGGACGCAACGGGACCACAGCATGTCCTCTCAGATCGTTTGCTACAGGCGGTGGAGTTGGAGCGAATGGGATGTGAAGTGACGCCTCAGACGGTGGAAACTGCTTTGAATCCACCTGCTCCTTCGACTCCAGCAAAGAAGGGACGGAAAAGGGCCGTTTCCAGCGAAAAGCCAAAGAAGACCGTTCCAAGCGTCAAGTTGGAGCGCGTGGAATGCGAAGTAACGCCTCAGACGATGGAAGTTGCGTTGAACTCGCCTGCTCCATTGACTCCAGCGCAGAAAAGAAGGGAGAGGACCGTTTCCAGCGACAACCAGACGAAGACCGTTTCAAAAGTCAAGCCGGAGCGCGTGGAATGTGAAATAGCACCTCAGATGATGGAAATTGCGTCGAATCCGTCAGCTCCATCGACTCCAACTCAAAAGGGCGGGAGAGGACCGTTTCCAACGATAACCAGACGAGGCCGTTTCTAACGTCAAGCCGGAGCTCGTGGAATGTGAAATAACACCTCAGATGATGGAAATTGCGTCGAATCCGTCAGCTCCATCGACTCCAACTCAAAAGGGGCGGGAGAGGACCGTTTCCAACGACCAGCAAACGAAGGCCGCTTCTAGTGTCAAGTTGGAGCGCGTGAAATCTGAAATACCGCTTCAGACGGTGGAAATTGAGTCGAATCCGTCTGCTTCATCGACTCCAGCGCAGAAAGGACGGAAGAGAAAGGACGTTACCAGCGACAAGCCGAAGAAAAGCGTATCAAGCGTCAAGCGAAAGAGGACCGACTCCAGCAACAACGTCGTGAAAGTAAGTTGATAAATCATCTATTCTTGACGACTTGAGCTGATTTATCTTTTTCAGTCGATCTCTTTACCGATGCGATCGGCTCCAGCCGAATCAAACTCGGTCGACATCTTCGACACGATTCTTAGCAATCAGAATCAACTGTTCACGGCGACGTACAAGAGTAGCGAGACGAAGCAAACTGAACTACGCAAGCTCGAGTTGTCCAAGCGACGCTTGAGTTCCGCATTAGGAACCGCGGTAGGAGCCACTACTTCTTCACGTACAGTGACCTCGATCGATAAGCCTACATTGGCATTGATCGACAAACCTACAGTTGTCTCTGCCGACAAGCCTACAGTGGTCTCTGGCGACAAGCCTACAGTGGCCTCTGTCGACAAGCCCAACGCACAGTACTCGGATGAAGGCTTCAATCTTCTGCCTCCTCCACCACCTCCACCCGTCTTTGCAGAGGACACGGAAATTCCTGAAACATCTGACAAGCTTATGAAGGAGGAGGACGCTATCTCGGAAGCTTTCTCGTCTCCTGTAGCGGATGCTGAGCTTGCTATTACAAGTGGTGAATTTGCTTCTTCGAGCTCATCGCCGTTTGTGGAGAGTCCCAGCGACGAAACTATTGCTTCAGCTATGGCTCCAATGGAGGAACAACCCGAACGTTTATCGAAATCTCCTGACTCAAAAGCTCACGAAGCGCCGTTCGAACCTATGGATATCGATGAACCTGAGCCATATATACCCGAAGAAGTTCCCGAGCCGTATATCCCCGAACTAGCATCCGTTGAAGAGTCTCAGCCAGCGATGCCTTCTGCCGATCTGATCAAGTCAGTCGCATCGATTCTTCAAAATCTTTATGCGAAGAAGCGTGAAGCTCAGAAGGACGAATTCAGTGAAGTGGTGCGTGATGTGATGAATGACCTATTAGACCGTGTGGAACAGTTGGAAGACGATGATGACGAGGTTGAGCACATTCTTGATCCTGTTTTGCTGAGTGACCCACGGGAATTAGTCAAACGAGCCTCGGATGTGCTCAGTAGCATGGGAAAACCTGTAAAAGGTAAGAACATTTTTTAAAATTTAGTTGTTGCAGACTTTACTTTAATGTTCTGAAATCACCATATCTGATTCAGCGATACCGAGTTTACGGTGTTTTATTCGTTTTTTTTAGAAGAGGTGGTGGAATACGTGCAGGAGTTTCCAGAACCCGGTGACATTGAAGATTCAGCTGATGCAGCAAAAGAAGTTGAGTTCCACGGTGAGCCAGTTCCCGAATCAGACGAGGAGGATGGCGATGCGCTGTTTGCCGCTGCCGCCGGCATTCCTCATGTCAAAAAAACTGAGAAAAAGAAGCCGTCGATGCCGGATGAGGATGATCCAATTGGCGATGCTGAATTCGAACTGGATTACTGTTAGTTTGAGTGAGTTTTACGGTACTCAATGTTGTTTTAGACAATGCCGATCTCAATGTCAAGGGATCAGCCGACGATAAGAGCATAATCGACCCCGATGTGAGCGATGGATTTGCTCTCATGTACGGTGGAGTTAAAACAAACTACGGATTCTTGATAAAGGACGAAAGCGAAGCTTCCTCCAGTCGTTACGCGTTTCAGGTCAAGGTAGGTGATTTTAGTGATTTTCGAATATTTCCTTGTATGACGCTAATAAAAGCTATAAATGTTCGCGTTTTTATGAGAAAGCATAGGATAATGCCGAATCGTATTCTACATTTACCTTTGTCTTTTGTATCTGATATGTTCACTTAATTTGTCTCTAGATCATCGAGTGCCTGTCCATCCGACATGTGCCTTTTGAAGAGGAAACGCCGCATGATATGCGCGTTGGCTGGTCCGTGGACTGTGGTACGAGCACTATGCATGTCGTAAGCCTTTAGCTTTAATTGCGTTCTAATTAAAAAATATTTTTAGCTAGGAGAAGCGCAAAATTCGTATGCTTACGATTCAAAAGGAAGGAAGATACAGAATTTCTCCTTTAAGGAGTTCGGAGATGGCGAACATTTGGAGGTTGGAGATATCGTCACTTCAATCTTGGTATGATACGATAATGCAGCCCTAATAATCAGCTAATCTTACTTCAGGATTTGAAATCCCGGTCAATAGACTACTACAAGAACGATGCTCACCTGGGTACGGCTTTTGCCGATCTACAGCTACCACTAGGCATGGCGATATTTCCACACATTGCTTCAAAAAACTGCAAAATTGCGTTGAATTTTGGAAAACTGTTTGGAACTGATGGTTGGAAGTAAGAAAACCTGCGGCTCTAGCATAGAATAACGTGTACGCAATTCAGGAAACCTGAATCACTGATCGATGAGCCAACATGGTTGTCAGACATTGAATGCCGGGAAGATTTAGTCGTAAGGAGTCGTTCCGCCCCTGAAAGTAAATCCGAATGCACAGTGCTTATGATGGTCGGTTTACCCGCTGTTGGAAAGACAACTTGGGTGCGAAAATATCTGAGAGATCACCCTGAAGAACACTGGATTGTGATTAGCACAGATGCTGTTGCCAACGCTATGACGGTAAGTAGCACAAAGTAGCACATATTCAGATGAAATGAGCAAAACATATTTGTGACAAAAGTTAACCATTTCTCTGGTACAATAATCTAGTCTCTCCTATAATGCTATTCCGACAGTTACATTCTTGGTCATTTATGGATATTAATTTTTTGCATTTAATTCCTAATACTTTGTGTTTTGTAGCTGAACGGAGTGCCCAGACGAAGAGCACACCGCGGAAGATGGGACATGGTAATGGGACTGATCGCGAAAGCCGTAACGCGTTCACTCCACATGGCCTGCCGACGGAGGCACAACTACATCATCGACATGACGAACGTATCCCGCGATGCTCGACGTCGAAGGCTAACTCAATTCAAAGATTTTCAACGAAAATGTGTTGTCTTGATTCCAAGCGACGAAGACTTCAATCGACGTCAACAGAAACAAGCGCGTATGGAGGGCACCGGTACTGTTCCACCTGAAGCGATGCTCGAACTAAAAGCGGTGATGTCGATCCCGAACCAAGACCAAGAACCAATCGAAGACGTCGTGTTCATCGAACCGCCCGTCGAACGTGTGATGGATGCGATCAAGATCGTCAACGTCTACAACGAGGAGGCGAAGCCGTGGGTCCAGAGGAAATTCCAGAAAAGACGAGGAGGCGGCGGTGGAAATTACGGTGGTTCATACGGTGAACGACGGAAGGATAAGGATGACGATTACCACCGACCTCCACCACAGAAAGTTGTAATTACGCAGCATATGAGGCTCAACGATATCACCTCAAAGCCACGATACGAGCAAACATGATTCTCACTTTTGTAAATATGTCCTTTCACTGTCCCGAGTTAGATTTTGAAAGTGGTTGATCTGTTGTTCTCATTTCTTTTTTCGAACATCTCAGAAATAAACCTCTTGTGTTGGGAAAAGGCGTTTTTGGAGGTACCGTAGTTGTCCGGTGTTGTCTATAACTTATCTGGAGCTATTTATCAATTCACAGGGTTTGTCGGTTGAAATAATGTTTTGCGCCGACACTTGCTTGCAAGCACACCATGGTGTTGCCTGACGGTCTTCCCGCGATAATCTTGCACGCTAGTTTCGGTCGTACTGTAATATTGAATCAGTCTGAGCTCGCGTAGCGATTACCACGTGTTTCAAATAGTGCATTGTAACGGACCAAATCGTTGAATTACCGCGATTTTTCAGAGTTAGTTGGCAAAATGCTGATTGAGAGCGATGCCTTCCTCGTTGAGCTGAACAACATGTTCCAGAAGTCGCGTTTGGGAGGATCGGAGACTGTCACCATTACTTTGAAACATTGTAAGCTGAATTCTGTGTATGTGCAGGTGAATTGTGTAAATTTAGATGACGGAAGGACAAAGCCACACCCGAAAAGCCCCAAGAAAGGTCAAACTGTAGGTGGAGAGCATCTCTGCATGTTCCGCGCTCGTTTGGGAAACAAGAAAATTAGCACTGTGGTGAGTTCATGAGATATATTTCATCCGGCTCCGGAATGTTTCAAATATTCATGCAAAACTGCTAATGGAGAGTATACTAAAATGTTTAAAATATGCATTGAGCATATTTGTGGAAACGTTTCTGATGGATTCCTTGCAGGTCCAACCGAAAGAAGTGAATAAATTCCAAAGCGCGTACTGCTCGGTGCTGAAATGCAACATGGACAGCTTGAAGAAGCAAGAAAAGCCGGCGAAAAAGACGACGAAGAAATCGGCAGCCACAGGAGAGAAACCGGCACCTCCATCCGCTTCGACCTCTACGCCAACTAGCCCTCAGTTCACAAAGAAGTAGTATCGCGTTGTTCTCAAATTGTCTGCCGTATGTAATTTATTGTTTTACTGATTTATTAATTGTTTTAAGACGACGTTGTTGCCTTAAAGGTTGGAAGATAAGAGAGAAAATAAGTTTTATTCATAAGAACAAAGACAGCTTTGTACAAAATCGAGGGGAGGACGTGTGAGTGAGCGTGTTTATGCGATGATGTACGGCGCGGATAGCAGGATTCCGAGTACCGATGCGACGATAAACACGGTGAACACGTATAAACACAGCCGGTCGACGACCATCGCGGCGAATTTCCAATTGTTCGATTGGTCGCCTTCTCGCTCCGCCTCGACCATGCGTTTTGTGATGGACTGAAATGGTCATTTTCACATTGTCACAAGGGATGCTTATGCAAGCTTAGACATGCCTATCTGACATTCTCAGTCTGTGTAAACACGACTGAAGCCGATTTACATAGTCTAGGCGTGCTACCTACCTTTAGCTCTTGATATATCCTCTGCAAGAGCAAAAGTTGCGCCTGCTGCGCTGGGTCTAACGACGGCGATTCTCCTTTATGAAGCGGCGGCGACTGATTTCCGTTGTGGTGGATGAGCCCCCCGTTGCTGAGGACCGTTTTTACGCCATGTGGGGGATAAATTCCATTTGAGAGCCCTGTGGCGGTGATGTACTGGTGCATCCGTCGTTCCACCTCGAGTGAACTCGCTCTGGAGCCGTTCTCCGTCTCCTTGACGTTTCTGATGAGCGACTCACTGTGCCTCTTTGGCTTGGAGCACGGGAGGAGCGAGGGAAGCGATTCCCAGGTGAGATGGACGCCCGGACGCTCCATTTTTAAGAAATAAGGGAACCAGTACAGCAGCAAGGTGCGGGTCTAAAAGTTTTTGCCATTTTCAATTTGTGAATTGCTATGATTACGGTGGTTCCCATTTCGTGGGTCTCGGGGGTGCGGTAGTGCAAGTTGAGCACGTAGACAGTGAATACGGTAGACGCGGTGACGACGATCATGCAGCAGGAGAAGAAGATGCCGAGGAGAGGCACCGCTTCCGATGTGGGCGGCGACATTTCGGAGACGATGGAGAGGAAGAAGCAGATTGAGAGGAGAACGGTGATTTCTGAAAAGAAAACTGCAGTTGATTACGGTAGGGCTCTCTTACGTAAAGTGATCTTCTCTCCGGCGTCAGGGGGGAGTGTGAAGCCCAGGAGGGTCATAGTGGTCGTTAGAATACACGGCATGATCAGGTTGAACCCGTAGTAGAGAGTGCGCCGACGCATGTGGAGATAGAAGGTCAGATCGGGATACGGTTCCGGACAGCAGTCGTAGAATTTCTCGCTCCGCGATACCGTAGTCACTGCAAAGAGAAGGACGAGTTGCGCGCTGCGCTGACCGCAACTCACTTGGAAGCGCCCATTCTCCGTTCGGCAAATACTCCGATATGTCGAATCCGCCTTTTGCCGGCTGCAGGTCAAGTTTGAAGCCGTCGTATGTCCACGAGCCAAACTACAACCGACAATTTACGCGTGGAATACGGTAGCTACAGTATCCAACCTTGAAGAAACATCGCTGCTCATCGAACGGAAACCATTTGATGTCGATTTTGCAGCTGATTTTGAAGATTCCGGGCGGAATCCACGAGACGTCGCCGGTGTGATAGACGACCATGTTGGTCGGATATGTGGAGTCGAAGTTGGCGTCGACGCTGGAAGGTTACGGTACTTTGTGCGACGATTACGGTAGAGATACCTGTTGTAGAGCAGAACGTCCGGTTTCCAGATCTTTCCGGCTGGAAATCGCACGTCAGTGATGTTACCGTACTCGTCCTTGTCCCAACGCAGCTTGTAATCGTTCCACGCCTGCAAATCGTTCGTTCCGGGACCCATTTTGAGATGAAATTCAAACTTACGTAGTCAAGCCACGCGTTGACGAAAACGATTTGATTCTTCTCGTCGACATCTGAATGATTACGGTCATTACAAGCTGCGAACGCCGCTATCTGGCAAGCGAGAGGTCGCAATCCTCCGGCCTCCCACATTCCAACTCCTCTCCAACTCACCAATCAGCTGCTGAAGTGAAACCTTGAGGTATACGGTAACCGGATGGGAATGGTTCGCGACCGGTCTCTCCAGGTTGTTGTACTCGCGCATGAGGTCCTCGTAGAGTCGTCGCTCATGGTAACTCGCTCGCACCACCGCCGACGGCGTGAATACCAGAAGAGCTAGTAAAAGTAGTCCTGACTCGAAGGTGAACCGCCGATTTACCGCGAAGTTGGTGGGCATCACATCAAGGAACGCCTGAAGCAGAGACTCTCGCGTGTGGGGAGAAGTTCCGAGGGCAATTCGCGTTGATAAATGTATTTTCCTCTCTTTATTGAGCGGTGAGGGATTAGTTCAACGCGCAGAGGGCGCGCGGGAGGCGGCCACACCGCCGCCTCCGGAAATCGACGGTTATTCGGGGGCGCGAGGGCGATTTGACGAAAGAACGGACGAATTCAGTTCGCAGCAGATACAGTTTGAGTGCAAATCGCAGGATTACGGTAGGAAACTGCGCTGCGGCCAGATTCAGACGAGAATTGAAGTTGCATTCCGACCACACAAGTTGATTTCGTGGCAGATCGGAGGTTGCGGAGAGAAGCGCAGTTGTTGTTGTCGTTGAAAGAAGAATTGATTGACGAAAATAGAAAATTGCGGTTTTCTTTGGATTTCGGATCCGCAGAAATACGGTCAGCGACAACGTGAAAGGAGCGACAGTAGGTCGCGCCCGCGTGTGTGGTCGGCAGCAATAGAATAACGGAGGAGGAGACAAACGCTGCAGGATTCTCTAAACTCTGATCTTATGATCGATAGGCGCCTCTTCGCCAGACAGACGAAGGCGTTCTTACTGTCTAGACACGCTTGTTGTGTGTGCAATCGACAGAAATCGGCGTTTTCGTTGATGTTTGCGTTGTAGTTTGAAGCTCGAAGCGCGATGATCAAATTCAAGATAATCGCGCACGCATACCGTATAAAGACATCAAAACACGCGTAAAAAGCGCAAATGACACGAAACTGCATCCAGAATGATCAGCAGAGTGTTCGGCCAGAGAACCTAATCATAATAAGACCTTCGTGAGCGGAGCTCCCGAGACGTTCGCCTCAAGAGAGAACAAAACAAAAAGTGTCATATGTTTACACTTGATGGATTCCTTTTCCCCACTTCGCCCGACACCTTTGGGTCCCACATCCCCACGGGCCTCTCCCTCTCTCGCCCCGACAGTGGAGGGATCAATTCGCGGCGGGACCGCTGCTGATCGATTGATCCACGACGTTGATATCAGCTGAGAGACTACAAATCGCGAGGTGATTAATGGCGTTTTGTTTGCTGATTTAAAGACGGAGAGGTGGATATGGGAGAATGCACACGTTCGGTCAGCTCGGTCTCAAATGGTTGTCAGCAGAAATCGTACAAAAGAAGAGAATCTGAGCTTTTCGGCGTGTGTGGTCAGATTACGATCACGGTGTACGTGAGTGAGGAATGTTCTGAACGTGCCGTGTTCTTATATCGTGTCTCTACACCAAACATGGTCGCTTGACAAGAACCGTCGTGTGTGCGTCAAAGGACCCTTAAACAACTGTCTACAACGATTGAGTTTTGCTCTTTCGTTGCAAGACCACTTCGGGCCCAAGGACAAAAGCGAGAACTTTGATGTAATATTGTTTTGGCGCAATTCCCCGCGGGAGATCATCAAGCGTTGTAGTTAAAGTTTTGTTCGTTGCGTGGTCGGAGCCGAGCGCGATTGACGAGCGGCGATGGAGCAGTTTAACGAGAGAGAATGAATAAAAACATGAAGATTGAAACGTCTGATAGAAGAAGTGTTTTATCATTAGGGGACGATGAGGGTGCTCGTGACCGAACGTGTGGGAATTCAACACTAAATTATCGAGTTGCAATCTCAGAACAAAGTGCAATTGAGGTTCTCTTCAAGCATCGGGGGTGTAGCTCAGTGGTAGAGCGCTCGCTTTGCATGCGAGAAGTCCGGGGTTCAAACCCCCGTACCTCCAAACATTTTTTGTTCTTTAAACTTTGGCGTTCCTGGACGCCTCGCTTCTGTTTGGATGCTAAAAACGAGTTGATTTGAGTTGTTTGGCGTTGATCGCGCTATAAGCGAACTGAATAGCTGGCCCATTCTTGCATATTAAATCCGTTTAGCCAACTCTCACTCCCTAAAACAGCGACCAAACAGCGGCGGCGGCGCGCGCGCACGAGTTTCTGAAGTCGGCACAAACAAATAAGGTCATAACTTTGGCGCTCGGTCGTCAAACGCGCGCGCGCTGCACATCTGTCTTTCATAGCCGTTCGATTACGAGGTGTTTGGAACATTGCAGACTCCGCTGGGGGTCCAAAGTATTTTCCCGGTGATCTCGTCTGCCGATTCCTCTCGCTTGATTGAAGAAAGCGGACGACGCGGGGCGCTTTTTATGCTCCTTGCGGGCTGGAAATGTCAAAAATAGATATTCGAGGCTCTTGAGGGGAGAAAGAGGGAAAAAGTGACGTGAAATAACGACTTTGATCGGATTTCGATGGTCTTGAAACGATTATTGGTCTAGATAAGGATGATGAGTGCAGGAAGAACTGAATTCAACGTTTGGCGAAGAATTTGTGGATTTAATCAATCCGGAAATGGAAAGGCGAACGCGCAGTTTGTTTTCGTTCATCTCATCACCTGCAACATTCCGAACATTGCCTGCTCGGTCTTCAGTAATTGATTTAGCGTCCCAATGAATGTCTTTTGCCGTCTTCCATCAATTTTAGAAACATCATCTGCAGACGTATCAGCAATCGCCATCTAAGTCCCCAGAAGCACCTTCAGCAGGCTGACAATCGACTGAAAACTGACTCGTCAGCTCTGCGACGCTCGTTTAACTCATAATTCACAAAACAAGGCAGCCTACCGTATCACCATCAAAACCCTCAAATCGTGGAATTTCCAAGGTCTCGCCACGAACTGCCAGCTCATCAGAGCGCGGAATGCAGCCGCTAACGAGAAAGAAACAAAATGCTTCTCGGAAGACGACCGACCGGCGTTGCAATTTGGAATTCGCGCTCCTCCCGCTCGCCGACCTTCGCAGGTCCACCAACAGGGAGGGAAAACAAGTCGGCGCCAATCAGGGGCACCGAAATCCAATCAGTTTCGGGAAAACGGTTCCTCGGGACAAAACGCGAACGGCGAGCGCCGGAATATTGCAAAGAGGAAGTGGTCCCGAGGGGAAATCGGCGGATGATCTTTCGGAACGAGAAATTAATGTGGAGACCCTCGCTGTCGTGTTTTTGACTCTCAGCGACGTGGGTGGTCCGTCAGACCGTCCACGTGTGTGGTCCACTCGAAACCCAGCAGATCATTTGAATCGACTCAAAATCGACGTGTGTGGTCAAATTTTGGATTATCCGTGGATCATTTGAACCCCGCGGCATCATGAGATCGGAAGTTTGCTCCCAGTCGTATAAATGCGATAAATAATCGCTGCAGGACCCCAGAAATGTGTCATAAATTCAATTCACCGCAAAAAGATGATGAACCACTTCGTTTCCTCGTTTCCTCGTTGCAATCCGAACTGATTTATGCGGATGACTTTTACGAAATCAGCGGACCGGAAATAGAATTGGAAAGGCCACGCAATTAGCTTGAATGAGTCAATCTCCCAGCTATGAAGCTGAACTACCGTAATACACCTGGAACGGAAGGTTCGGAGCCAACGCGATGCTCGAGAAAGTGCAGAAAACCTGTAAACGAAAACAGCCGGTGGCATTTCCGTTTTCAGGAACTGATCTGACAAAGTGCGATTGAAATCAGCGTCGGAAGAGTCAATTGTGAATTGAAAACGAGGTTCCGTGACCCTCAACGATCAAATCACAGTCAACCTTCAAGCAGATCTGCTGCCGTCTGACCAAAGGTCACCTGCTCGTAGTGGACACCGCGTGCAAAATCGCTGCAAGAGCCGAACACAAGAGGGACACAAAAAACGGACACCCTTTCCATATTCATACGTGCGCGTCCTCCAGCGACGACGCTCCGAAGCGAAGAAGAAAGGCGGCGGAGATGAATTTCTCGCGCGCTGGAATAATGGAATTCGAGTCGAGGAGATTGGATTAGGCAATACACATAAACTTCTTGTTCCCCGATGGCCGTCGAGAGGGACAAACGACACTTTTTGGGGGAAAACACTTTGGGGTCAGATAGGTTTACAGCGACAGGTTATTCGATTAGCGCGCTGCGTGCGAACGAGCGAGCGGGGAGAGGAGAAGCGTCGACCGGAAGTGGAGTCGGTCGGCCGGTCGATTGGCGGAGGAATATTCCGGCGGGGAGAGGGCGAGCGGGTGCTGGAATGATGAATGAGGGATTTTAGAGAGTGAACGCCGGAGGGCGAACGCTCCGAGGACAGAGGATTTCGTGAAGAACGCGGCCACGTGCGGCGTGACGCAGGAATGCGACCTTTGGAGTCGGCCGGTCCTGACACGATTTGTCATGCGAAAGCATTCGTCAAATCGGGGAGGAATTTCAACTTTTCTCGAAAACTGGAAATCTAGAAGAGGCGACCGTGTCGCTGTCGCTGCAAGACGATTGCTGCAAGAAGGCCACACACGAAGGATGGAAGACGCACCTGATCAACTGAAGGTCGCTCCTGTGCACTTTAGAGTTGAAGTTGGTTTGTGACCGTTGGAGCAGATCCACTTAGAGCACCGCGGTCAACAACCCAAAGTACCGTATGACCTGCTCAAAGTGCCGATTTCGCAAAGTGCCGCGAATCAGTTTGAAAAACAAAAACATGGACTTTAGAATGAATGAATGGAGGTTGCCGCGTTGCTCCGCATAGGAAGCGCCGCAGTGAGAATCTGCGGGAGAGATTTGCGGAAGAAGCGCAAATCGAGAATTGAGAGCTCACGATTTCCTCGTCGCGTGTTTTAATAGCGAATTCCCGTGCCGAATGACGGTTGTCATCACAATCGTCAAATCGCACGAGCAGCTGCCGAGAACTACCTCCTTCTTATGTCGGAGATTATGAAACATGACAGGCCGATGACCGCAACATCGATTTGAGGGAAACGCGGTCTTCTTTGGGAGAAAACGGATCGCAAAGTAGCTGATAACGTTCGCTGGTTTGACCACACGCGAGGAATTTAGGGAAGAAAGATTCCTCCGATTTGCATGAATGATCTGTGGAATCGGAGTTTGGACGTCAACGTTCAACGCGGTTATCAGCGCTGAGGATGAGATTACTGACCTTGAATTGATCCTAATCGTGGCAGGACCGATGCCTGAATCCCTGTTAAATTCTGAATCCAAGAATCTGCTTCAGCAGCAGCTGCTGATCCCTTGATCTTCAGTCTTCCTGGTCGCCGCATCTTCCTGCTGAGACCCTTGCAGTTGCAACACACCGCTCACCTCACGGGGAGAATCTCGAATTTCACACGGAAGCAACAAGCAGCAGAGAATGAACATTCCGTCTTTACTGTAAAGTCGGAAGGAAGGACGCGATCGGGTCGTTTTCCCAGGGACACCGCGAGAACATGGGCGCGTTTGTAACGACGGAGAGAGGAGTTGGCAGGAAGGAAGGAAGGACGGAAGATGCGGTCGTAAATCTCGCAGGAAACACTCGCCGGTGATAATTCAATTTGAGCACCGGGAGAATGGGGAAAACACAAAGACAGGACTCACCGCAGCTTTGAAGGGCCGACAGGAAGAGATTTACTAATGGACGGTTTAATGAGCTACTGGGAGACCGAACGTGCGAACTTTCAACTCCGTTCGAGTGCCAAGAGCTTCAGCGTTGCTGAGATGATCGGCCATGAGGATTCTGAGGCTCCTGACACGACCGGCTCTGGCCAGTTTGCTTAACGTTGATTTATCGAGTGCAACTGACAGAGATCGTTCACCGGTCAGCGCTTACCACACACGGCGATTTCCTCCCTCGAAGCCCCTGAACCGCCTGCCGAATCGACCCGAAATGAACTCTGGCGTCTTTGAGGGCGCGGATATGGAAATGACCTCCGAACATTATCATATTCAATTTGCGGCGCGCGAAATCGAACGGAAACGAGGGCGGAAGATGGATCTCTTCCGCCGTAGGCAGACGAGAAGCGCGCGAGAGGGCCGAGTATGTAAGTGGGCATCGGAGCTGAAAAACGACGAGGGAGGTCCACCGGAGATGGGGCTCAAGTGGATTATATTCGGGTTTGCATTTTAAACGACTTTTTGAGGGTTTAGGCAGTGCATGTCTAAACCCGCACGCGCATCGATTAGCCCCGGATGCTCGGAAGCGCGTTTGAATGCAAAATCGGTGACCGAGAGGTCGAGGGAGACGTTGCATGTCGGGCGTCTACTTGAGAGAAGCGCTCGAGTGGGTTGGAAACATGCAAACGAGTGCACTTCCGCTTGAAGCGAACTCGCCTCCTGAATCAATCTCTGTTGCAAGCGGAGGAGCTCTGTCGTAAGCCTCCCGAAGCGCCGATCAGTCGGTTGCACTCGATAAATCAATGTTGAACAAACCGCCGATGAGGCGATCGAGGAAACGATTCTCCTGCAGATCCAAACGACCTTTTGCTGATCGATTTTGATTGGTTCTGTCTGAACATAACTGATTTGTTGACCTCAACGGATATCGGGGGTATAGCTCAGTGGTAGAGCGCTCGCTTCGCATGTGAGAAGTCCGGGGTTCAAACCCCCGTACCTCCAAAATTTTTTTGTTGTTTGAACATATTTGTTGCGTTGCTTTTAGCGCACAAAATAGTCGTTGTCTAGTCTGCAAACAGGCGTGGGTGGTCATTCTACGGTCACCGATAGGAGTGTAGCCCGATTCATTCATTTCTCGTTTCTGCAGCGTCGCACCCTCAAGAGGTCCTTCAAACGTCGTCCAGTTTCCTCTTTCTACTTTCGCGTCAAGACCCGTCAGTGCGGAAATCCTTCCGTCAAATCAGGAATCACGAAAGAAAGAAACAATGAACGCAGAATCTCGAGTGGAAAGAGTGATGGGAGAAGTGAAGACCCTCGAGTGGCCTCAAAGGTCTCGCCGCGAAGACAAATCGCCGTGCGGATTTGCGGTAATCTCCGCGCGAGCCTCCAAGGAACGAGCGCGAGTGGAGAAGCGCGAGTTCATTGACGAGGAAGTGCTTTGGCCGCGGTTAATTCGCGTTCGAGGAAGAATTTTGATTTTCGGTCGCCTCGCGGACTTTCAGGACGCTTTGAGAAGTGAATCCAGGAGGTCCGCGCATTGCGTCAATTGCAGTTTGGCGCGGAGGATCCCCTCCCACGCAAAGCGCAATGTTGGCCAAAAACGACCAAACTAGATACGGTAGTAAAACTGGCGCAAATGGGCGCTCTGACCGCTGACCGCAAAGCGTATTGAAGCCCTGAAAGAGGCCCTTCAAACGCATCAAAATCCGTGCGGAGGCGACTAATGGCCCACTTCTCCAGCGTCTAATTAATCCTCAATGGACTCTTTTTGCGCTTTCGCTTAAGCCTTCGCCAGGAGGTGTCGTTGATGCTCGTTTATTTACAATCAATGTGCACGAACGGGGGACGATTCATGCCACCAGGTACGGTGCCCGTAGAACGATCGCCAGCGTCGTGACGATCATGACGATCGAGAAGAGGATGAGGCCGAGGCGGTCGACCACGATGGCGGCGAATTGCCATTCGTGTCTGATGCGCTGATCCTCGAAGTCGTCGTCGTGATTTTCGCGAATCATCTGAAAAGAAGAGATTGGAGGCTTCAGCGAAGATCACGCGGCTCCCTCCTCTCAAAGATGCCAAATTGCGTCCTTTGAGGCGAGTGATTCACTGTCGAATAACAAGAATTAGTGTTTTGAAAACAGCCAAAATACTGAAATCAAGGCCGCTTCCCTCTGCGGGAGACTTGAGAGGAGACTCACGCCTTCAGAAAGCCCTGCTGCGGCTCTTTTCAGCGCTTCGATGCTTCGATGGCCGTTTCAAAGCCGAAAAACAAGTTTTGATTTCAAAACACGAATTCTAATTTCTGTTTTTGAAGAAAGATTCCACTGCTATTAGCCCGAGAGAACGGCCACTTCGATCCCCAGGTATAAATGCCGCTTTCCTGGACCCATCGGCTGTTTTCTCCCCTCTCAGCGGCTCCGCGCGCTCTGCACGAGATTCCACGAGGAGCGGACTCCAAAGTTCAAGAATCGCCGCACTTTCGCACGAGCGACAACGCAGTTTCCCATGTTTACCTCGAATTCACTCAAATCTGCGTTCTTTGTTCGCGGACAACCGAATCGCGAATTCCACGCGCCGGCCGCGTCTCTTTGTGCGCGTCTTTGACGCGAGCAACGAATTCTTTCGAGATTTCCAGAATTTCAGATGAGTTTTCTGACTATCGGCGTTCTCCTCCTCCTCGTCCCTCTGTACGTCCTGGGAGGCGCGATCGTGAGACGCTTGGTGTGCGGTGCGATGTTCGAGGATTGTGATTTTGACGGAGCTGAGAAGCAGTTTGGCGCGTTTAAAACGAGAAAATGAAGGTGCACGTGCTGTCATAGTAGAATGTGAAAAACGTGAATTTCGTGTTGGGACCCTGCGGCCTCTGTGTAGCCAATAAATGAGTTGTTCAGATCGTCATGGCCTACTTTGTGATCGGAGTGATCATCCTCCTCTCGCCGCTCTATTGCTACGGCGCCGTTCTGCTGCACGCGATCTTCACCGGCACCTTTTTCGAAGATCACAACGAAGACTGCGAGATGCTCTTGCAATAAACCCTTGGTTACTGTAGTTTTGCCTGTTTCTCACGTTCTCTGATCTCAATTCTTGATGTTAAACACTCAAATGAGAGAAAAAAGGAAGATTTGCGCTGAGATGCGCGCCCGCGCAGCGGGGATCGTCGCCCCAACCCTCGTTTCCTCGTGCAAATCATCGCAACTCACCTTCATGTGCTCGTAGATCTTGTTCAACAACGCCAACCGCTGCGAAAGCTCTTCGTCGCTCCTCGTCTTCGGATTCGCGTTGATCTGCGCGATGGTCGACGAGAAATTGTCCTTCAGCGAGGTCGCGAGCGCCGTGAAGATGTGACAATTGCCGTCTTTCTGCAAAAAGCCGAGCTCAGACTGCGGTGATGTGTGCGGCCAGCCTGAAGCTACCGTAACCCAGCAAATGCTTACATAAGTGAACGCCGTGCGGGTGTCCTTCCCGATCCTGTGGCGCGACTTCCAACTTTCGGCCAAAGTTTGCAGATTGTTGATCCTCTTCGGGAGTTTGATCCTCAGAAGATACGGTATCCACTCCAGCAACAGATAGCGCATCTGAAAGACGTCTGTTTAGCACTGTGCGTACCGACTACGGTACTTACCCAGAAATCCATTCTCTTGTGCGCTTTGTGGTTCTTGAAGTAAAGACTTTGGACGTAGACGGTGAAGAACGTCGCAGACACGGAGATCACCATGCAGCTGATGAAGAACACCCCTAAAGATTGAAAACAGACTACAGTATGACTACAGTAACCCTACCGAGCAGCGGCACCGCTTCCGATGTTGCAGGAGTCATGTCGGACATGATTGTCAGGAAGATGCAGATGGCGAGGGATACGGTAATCTGCAGACCGATTTTCTCGCACGAATCGGAGCTCAAAGTGAACCCAAGGAGGACCAAAACCATGGTCAGCGAGCACGGCATGATGAGGTTGAAGGCGTAGTACCTGAATTGTGAGATTTTAGATTGGGATTACGGAACTTGAGAGCTTACAGGGTGCGCCGACGTAAGTGAAGGAAGAATTTGACATCTGGATAGGGTTCCGGGCAGCAATCATAATACTTTTCCGTTCGATTCACCCACGTTTCTGAAACGGACCACACACGATGATAGACATAGACAAAACAATTTAGTCACAATTAACTCTAGAATTGTGTCGGAACATATCGTACTTATCAACATTGAACATCATCGGGGGTGTAGCTCAGTGGTAGAGCGCTCGCTTTGCATGCGAGAAGTCCGGGGTTCAAACCCCCGTACCTCCAGAACATTTTTTGTCGTTTGAGGAGCTGTTTGTCAGCTGTACAAAGTCTATTTGTTGAGGAAAAACAAACTCACTCAGGATGACCCACTCGCCGTTCACCATAAACTCCGAGAAATCAAAGTCGCCAGGTTGCAAATCGATTTGCCGTCCGCTGAACGACCACGAACCGAACTGAAACAACGATGAAGAGATGTCAGATCGTGATTGACGCGCGCGCATCGCGGCAAAAAGTTGTTTTTCATAAGATCTCCCCAGTGGGAATATTAGGGAAAATTCAAAAATATCGATTCGAGACAGACGGACAGACAGACAGACGAACACACCTTGAAGAAGCAGATTTGCTCGTCGAAGGGGAACCAGTAGATGTCGAGTTTGCACGAAATCTTGAAGATTCCGGGCGGAATCCAGTTGATGAGACCGTCGCTGTAGGCGAGTAGATTCACTTTGTAGGTGCTGTCGAAGACCGAGTCGACGCTGTTGTAGAGCAGCACGTCCGGCTGCCAGATCTTCCCCGCGGGATATCGGATGTCGGAGACGTTTTCATAGTGCAACGGGTCCCAACGCAGATTCGCGTCTTTCCAATGGTATTTGAGCCACGCGTTTACGGTCAGCTGCTCCTCTTTCTCGTTCTGCAAAAGTGGATTGCGGGGAGTGAATGATGGATTTGAGCCCCGCATGAGTGCTTCAGCCATGAGCTGGACCACCCACGATGAATTGCAGATCGAATGATCTCTGACCGGTCAACCTCAGTCGATCGATTTGATCAAAAAGCTAAGATTACCGTAGCTTAATGAAAATTTGAGAAATTCGACCTGTGTGGTCCAAAAAGAGGCGGTTTTCTCATAAATGATCTTCTAATACCGTAATTTCAATCTCCAAACACCTGTCAACGGTCTTCTAGTTCACCGGTCCAATTCCGCATGTTTTCGTGCCGAAAAACGATCGAAATTCATAAATTTCCGCCTTGAACGAACTCTCACTTCCCTCTCGCGCCAATAAATCGCGCAAACGACGCAATCAAATCAGCCGATAAGCATCTCGTCTGCCACTCACCCCGACCAACTCACCAGATCAATAATCTGCTGCATAATCACGCCGAGCGTGACCACGACCGGCTCCTGACTATCGATCACCGGCCGCTCCTGCGAAACGTAGCCGCGCATCAGATCGTGGATGAGCCGCGATTCCGGCGGCGATCCGTCAGCGAGCGGCACAAGCAGGAAGGAGACCAGCAACAGGGCCGCGAACGTCATGGACCTTCCTGTGCGACAGCTGACAGGAGACAGAGATTTATACAACTGTTCTCGTCGGACAAATCTCGACGCGAATTCAGGCGGCGAGGGGCGAGGAGCGGGAGGGCGTGGAAGCGGCTACATCCTCCGTCTGGGACAACACGAGTTCACTTCATCTATATCCGGGTGCAATTCAAAAGGATTCGATCTCGCGAGCCTCTGCTTGACGGACGGATGGCGATCTGAAGGAACTGAAACTAGGAGTTTGCTCTGATCGCTCGCTTGCGATCGGCGAGCGCAGGAACCGAAGGCGTGGTCGCCATCCCACCGTATCCAGTTTCAAAAAACGGATGATAAACGAAATCACGCCTCAGATCGACGGATCGAATCCAAAGCTGGTCTGTGCACCCTAAGATCACTTTTCCAGGCATCCAAGCGCCTCAATCCGTGCCAGACAGACCATTCCAGATATCCACTTTTTCAGAAAATTATGACCGACTGCGCGCACTCGAGGACAAAACGCGACGAAACGAATCGATTCCGCGAGAGCACAAAGTCGTTTCCTGCGAGGAAGCAAAGCGAATGGATTTCGGAAGGACGGAGACGATATATGTATATCAATTATGGCGGTGGGAAAAAGGGATAAGAGCGGCAGGCAGGCGACGAGCACTTGGAATGTGCGCTTGCGCGCTGCGGTCGACCGACGGAGGGAGAGAGAGATATGGATGCGTTTCGCCGGGAGCGGCGGTTCCTCGGGGAGTTTGGGTGCCGAACGAGCGGGGTGATAATGGCATTTGGGTATATGGTAATTGTTTTTGGGTGGAAAACGCGGAATTTGATTCAAAAAAGAGAGATTGAGGCAGGAAGGAGGCGAGGGAGCGACGGAAAATCATTGGGAGGCGATGGGAGACGAACATGCAGCTTTTAGATTGACTGTTTACGTTCGTTTGGTCAAAATCACGGATCTCGGTAAACAGATCGTGAGTGGAACGTTCTCTACCGCAATGGCAGCATCTTCTTGTAAAAGTCGATCATGCGAGAGGCTGCAAATCTCATTTCCACTGACAGATTTCTGCGGTTTCACTATTTCAAACGGTCATTACCGTAGTTTTACATAGTACGATCAAATATAAAACGTTTCAATCGACACCGGATTCTTCGCGGAATTCGGCATTAGAGGTACCGTCACTACTCATCCCACACCCACAGAGGCAAACTGAGATTCTACTTTTGTCAATTTGTGGTTAACGTCTGCCGCGAAAACCCAAAACGCCCCTGAAATGTTTCAACTGAGCTTTCTGCAACGCAAACCGACAGAACAACAACAACACTCCGTGATTGACGGTCGGCGCGTCGCCCCCGAGCTTCCTGGTTCTAACGAATCGTTACTCGCTGCCGCCATCTGTCCTTTGCAACGCTGCGTGTGGTGGAAGCGAGCGCGGGAAGACAAATGTGTTGAGTTAATCCTGCTTAGAAGTGCGCGAGTGCGTAGAAAGGGATTGACATCGCGAGGGCACTTCCGCTGGACGCTCAGAAACAGACCAGACCGTTTTCTCGCAGGTGCTCGGTCAGGCACTCCTCGGCTTCCAGACTCAAGTTGGCGATCTTCTTCGTCTGATCGAGTTCTGTCAGCTTGATGGAAGAGTCGTCGATGAGGCGGATATGGACAGCGCTGGCCTGCGAGAACCCACTCTTCAAATGCTCTCTCCATCGCAAATCGCCAGCTCCGGGAACATTGGCCCGATTGCGCACGTTCAAAACCGAGCGAGATCGGGATTATCTTCAGATGGGAGAACAGAGAGCTCAACTTGACCGATCTGTACTCTGGCGTCCTCGGTTTGAATTCATCATTCAAGCTGATCACGTTATGATCGTATCATTCTCGTGAACACAAGTGAGCGCGCGATCTTTGAGCGTCAAATCATTTAAAAAACGTCTTAAAATGACTCCAAATGCTTGACTTCTGGTTTCTGCACGTCGCAGACCCACTCGAGGTTCTCCTGGTACTGATAAGAATGCAATTGAACACATCGATTGCAGAACGCCATGCTGCCGCTGCTGCTCCTCGCCCTCTGCGCACCTTCGCTCGCCAAGTTCTTCGCGTTGAAGGTGCATCGACGTCTCCCCGAGTGAGTTCCCTTCTAGGACTGCGCAGCACTCTGTTCCAGACTCGGGGCGCACTTCCACCATGACGCGGACGACTACGCGGTGATCAGCACTTTCGTGATGGTGGGAAGCGAGGATGCGATGTTTGAGGTCGTTGTGGACACCGCCAGCGCAGATATCGAGCTCACATTGTGCCGCACGAACCCCGGAGCCGACGGACCCTGCTACCCGTACAAGACCTCCAAGGACTTCAGGAGCATCGATGCGAAAACCGCCCGGGACAGTTTCAACGTGAGTGAACGCGTCTCCCACCACGACCAGAAGAGACGCTCTAGGACGACACCGGCAAGACCCCGATGACCTTCATTGCCCGCGAACCGAAGACGACTTTCGCCGGGAAATTGGGTTTGGGTTGGCCCGCTTTGAGGAGATTCCCGCAGGACACGTTCTGGCCCGAAGCTTTCCGCAGTGACCGCAATCCGCCGCGACTCTTCGCCGTTGAAGTCGGCCTCCGAGGCTGCGGAGGATTCTTCACTTTCGGCTCTTCGTCCATCTGCAAACTCGAAAGCGCCGAGAAGACGCTGACGCTGCCGGCGACCTCCACGAGATTCTGGCAATTCGCCCTGAAAGGCGCGAAAATCGGGAAAACGAGCGGAACGTTCCGCAGTCAGGCGGTCGTCGCGTCGAATCGCGAATACATCGGAATGCCGCCGCATTCCTGAAAAATTCGCTGCGGATTACGGTATTCAATGGGACGGACTGTACGGAGCGTACACGACCGAGTGCAGCCGGAACGCGACGCTCCCGGACCTCAATTTGGCGGTCGAGGGAGGCGAACTGCGGATCAGGGCGACCGAGTACGTCTACACGTGGAAGCCGCTGCCCAACGCAAAGTGCGTCGTGAGTTTCGAGGACTCGAAAGCGTTTGGATTCGGGCCGGAATGGTATTTCGGTCTCCAGATCATGCAGAGCTACTGTATCGTCTTCGACTACGACAGGAAGGAGCTGACGTTCACGACCAACAATTACGAGGACGTGGATTCTTGCGTTCATTGATGGAGCGACAGAGAGAGAGATTAAACTAAATTGATGTTTTTGTTGCTATGCCCACATGTTACAATAGTGCCGGTTACTGTATTTATCAGACTGTACACTCCGCATCAGACACAGACAGACAGAGAGGAACACCATTTCAATCAGTGAATACAGATTCAGTGTCTTCGTAGTAATTCCGCTTGAATCGCAGCTCCTTCCTGTCGTAGTCGAAGACGATACAGTAGCTCTGCATGATCTGGAGACCGAAATACCATTCCGGCCCGAATCCAAACGCTTTCGAGTCCTCGAAACTCACGACGCACTTTGCGTTGGGCAGCGGCTTCCACGTGTAGACGTACTCGGTCGCCCTGATCCGCAGTTCGCCTCCCTCGACCGCCAAACTGAGGTCCGGGAGCGTCGCGTTCCTGTTGCAGTCGGTCGTGTACGCTCCGTACAGTCCGTCCCATTGAATACCGTAATCCGCAGCGAATCTCTTCAGGAATGCGCCGGGCATTCCGATGTATTCGCGATTCGACGCGACGACCGCCTGACTGCGGAACGTTCCGCTCGTCTTCCCGATTTTCGCGCCTTTCAGGGCGAATTGCCAGAATCTCGTGGAGGTCACCAGCACGCCAGCGTCGCGTTTCCAACGTCGTATTTGCAAATAGTCGGCTCGCCGAACAAGTAGAATCCCCCGCAGCCCTTCAGGCCGACTTTAATCGAGAAGAGTTTCGGCGAATTCTTGTTTCTGCGGAACGCGTCCGGCCAGAACGAGTCCTGCGGGTACTTCTTGGTGGCCGGCCAGCCGAGACCCAATCGCCCCGTGAAGTGCGTCTTCGGAGTGCGCATGACGAACGTCATGACGGAGACGTCCGTGTCGTCCTGAAAGAAGGTTCTCTCATGCCGAATCCGGTCCCCCAACGAACGTTGAACACGTCCTGCGCTGTGTGATCGTCCAGCTGCTTGTAGGTGCTCGATTGCCAGTAGGGGAAGCAGCAGCACGTGTTGAAAGCCGCCGTGGAGCCGTTGTTGGGACAGATGGTCATCTCGATGTCGCCGCTGGTGGTGTCCAGCATGTAGTAATACTCCATTTCGTCAGCGCCGATCATCAGAGGGAGCCGCAGGACCGCGTAATCGTCTGGGTCATGATGGTAGACGCGGTTTAGTCTAGAATGGATGTGCGCGTGGCTACAGAGCGGGCGGAATTACTCGGGAAGACGGCGAGCGACCTGCAGTTTCTGGATTTTGCATTCAGAGAGCGGAACGAGGAAGAAGAGGAGCGCCAGCAGCATCGCCGCGTGCAGAGCGAGCGAGAGAGTTTATCAGGGAGCGTCAGGCGGTTTTGTAGCGCCTGATAAGAGGGAAATCAGGTGCAAAGGGGAGAAGAATTGGATTGACGTTTGATCAGCGATCAGGCGGCGCTTTGATGTTCATGAGAATCCTGGAAAATCGCCTGAAACGCAAAGAACGGCCCAAATGCTTCCTTGGGAACATTGTGGTCGGATTACGATATCGGTCCTGCGTTCAGCCTAATCAATCTCGTTGAGTGTGCCTGAGTGCCTCGCTCTGTGTGTTTAACATCAAAACTGTGATTTATCATTTCCCAAGCGACTTGACAGATATCGTGGTGACGTTGGAGACTCTTCGAGCGGCCCTAAACAGTCTTGACGGTCTTTTCGAGTGGAACCAAGCCACCAGGTACTTTCTAGCCAACCTAAAACGCGTCGTGAATCCATCGATTCGAGCGGAAACGTACGAGTTGAATCCCAAGAAGATGAGCAGATGAATGACCGGCAGGTTGACGGCCGTCAGACCCCAAACCACGAAGAACAGACCGTGTTTCCAGATCTCCTGGAAGAGGAAGGCGCCGGAGAGGATGACAAACGCGAGAGGAAGCGATTGGAAGAGCGCCTGCAGAAGGAGGCGGAATTCTATGCGCGAGAGTTTGAACTTCGATCCGTAGAGTTTTCGCTGAAACGAGAACAGAATTAGTTTGCGCTTGGAGCTTGCAGGAACGCGAAGAACGCACTCGGCACTCGTAGATTACCACGAACAACTCACCTGGAGCACAATAACAGCTACCGTAATCCCATAC
>MQUG01001894.1:0-11884 GCA_007213375.1 Steinernema feltiae | reverse complement strand
GTTTGCTATCTCTGTCTAGTCTGGACAGCGATGTTTTGACGGGCAACTTTGTTCCAATTGAATTAGCGCGTTGTTCACTGCACGCAACAAAAACAAAACCATGAAATGGCGCTAAACCTCGTCTAGACCCTCAAAGGTTCATGTTTTTGCCAAAATCGCTTAGCAATGAAATTGTTCGCTTGCTGTCAACTACTTGAGAATCGGCGCCGCTGCCTTTATGACCCGACAGAGTGTGGAGGACACGTCAGCTGTGCGGATGTAAAAAGCGGAGAACGAGGAGGACAAAGTGCTCACATTTGTGCTGTAAGAAGTTCACATTGTAGGTGAAACAGACGGTCAAATCCTGGATTTTCTTCTTGATCATCCTGAAACGAACAGACGAATTATATCGGTCAACCGGAGTGTAACAGTTGTGTAACTGTCGCGCGGTACACGATGAGGATGAGGGAGGGTGGCGATGACGCCTCTTCCCGTCGCCGCCGCCATTCGCCGCCCCTCCGAGTGACTAGACTACGTAGAACGACAGAGAATGACAGGAGGAGCCACCGCCGCGGCGGCGGAGTGGATTTGAGCGGTGGGAAAGTGCGCCGGCGCTCTTTATGTGTGGGCAGTGGCAGAATGTTTGATTGGATTAGGTCACTTTTTGGAAGAAACGAAGGCAGACGGATTTGCGCTGCAGAAAGAGCGAAAAAATTGGCACCGAGACGAGACGATTGGATTTGGAGGCCGAAAAGTTGGAAATTTGAGGAAAAAGGATTTATTGAGGCACATCTCGCGTTGGCTACGCACCAGCAGAACAGTGGGAGGCTTAGAGAAGGAGCTGTTCTATTGAAATTGCAAATTTCAGCTTCAATTCATTATTTGACTTTAGATTTTGGTGTTTTATTCCAACGCGAGCAGAATAAATAATTCGGCGCCGCAACGCATTGTTCGCAAAGACTCCCAAACGCGCAAAAACAAAAAGACGGACGTCATCAAAGTTGGGCTTTTGGCAGTTTTGTGGAGAAAAAGTTTGTTTTGGCGTTATCTGAGAACGCCTTCTCTTCAGAATTACCTTCAAAACACGGAAAAATGGGAATGGAAGTTGAAAAAATTCAAAAAACAAAATCGGTTTTCGTCAAACCGTTTGGAGTTACCAAAACTTGGTTTGTAAATTTAAAAAATTCAAATAATTAATTTTAAAAATGTTAACTATTTAATATATTTTTTAAATAAAATAAAAATTACTTAAAAACCAAACTGTTATATTTATAAATTTTAAAATTAAATTGAAACAAAATAGTAGTTGCTGGTTTAAAAAATTAAAAATTAAATATCAAAAATAGTTGCAAGTTAGCATTCAACTATTCCCAAAAAATTACCGAAGCTTACTATGTGAGGCTAGTTTTCCGTGGTACATCTAGATGTTTATTTAACGTGTTATTTACGTATTATTTAACTGAAATTTGTGAAATCAGAAACAGCCGCGCGCCGTTCAAAAAGCTTCCCATTGTAAACTAAATTGGGCGGAATTGAGAAAAAAGGAAAACACAGTTGAGCCACAACCACAGTTGAATTTTAAAAATCCGGAAAAAAATTATTATTAAAATTTTAATAAAAAAATTCACAAAAAAATAAAAATTTAATAAAAATTTGACAAAATAGTTTTTCTCTGCAATCACCACAATCATTAATCATATAGTTAGTCCATTTGTGTTGACTTGTGAATTTGTGTTTTCAAGGCACAGAAAACAAAATTTAGTAAAGAATTTTAAAAATCTGAATAATATTTATATTTAATTTTTATTATTAAAATTTTAATAAAAAAATAAAAATTTACGGTCACCAAAATCATTCAATTTGAGACGTTTACCAGCGTTATGTATTGAATGTTTCTAAATTTAGTTCAACTAGTTTGCTGCTGCGTTGCTTGCTTGCCAAAAAATGGAGTCCATAAATCAAAGCACAAAGAAGTCCCTCTTCGGGCTGAATTCAGCGGCAAAGAGGAGATAAGTCACGCGGCGCTCTCCTTCACAAAAACTCCAAATTTGAAACAATAAATCTCACCTCTTTATCCTCGCAACCATTGTGCTGCTCTGCATTCGCTTAGGAACGAGCGTCTAAGCACCGAACGACCGACCGAAGAGCCTCCGGCACCAGCAACAGAGAGCCGCGTGCAAATCACGAAATTGCCTTTCGGTCGTTCCGTTCGGCCCTCCGCTTTCTTCCTTTCTCACCACCGCAACAATTTAAACTAATTTTGCGCTCTCGCCCGCCTTTAAGTGATGACGCAAGCAACCACGCCGCCAACCACGCTGCCGGAGGGCCAAACGAGAGCGGGCCCGCTGATTTTACGAACAGGCCCCGCTGCGGCGCGGTTCAGGTCCCAAAGGTCTACAACAATCGGCATCTAATTGAGCGCGCGCGCCTGCGGTGACACTTTGCAAACACTCTCGAGGAATTGACACTTGACGAGCGGCCGCTTGACGCTATGACGCAAATCGCGCGCTTTTTTGACAGGTCAATCGCGAGATTGAGGCCCAAAATGCGTGCGGGAAGGAGAAAAAAAGGATTTTATTTGGAATGACATTCATTTGAGGGTCCTGCAGATGCGATTGTGGAGCGCAGTACTAGAATCTGCGCAGTTCGCAGCGTCACAGATCTTGAGGTGAACGTTTTTATGGCGCAGCGAACACCAAAACAAGGTTGTAAAATGTTTTATGTTTGAGAGCAGACGATTTCGTGGTGAGAATGTGGTTCTAGAAAATAGGAGACGATAAAGATCGATCTGCGAAGTTTGAAGCGAGATGGACAAGCAACCGTATAGTAACGTTTAGTTTTACATAAGAAAAACTATGAGCGCTTTGAAAATCTGTTTTTTATTAAAGACCAAAATTAAAAATTACTTTTCATGTGAAAAATAAAAAGTTTTAAACAAAACAAATTGTAAAAATTGTAGTTCAACCACAGTTAGGAAAATGATAAGAAACTGTTCAACTTCATAAACCTGAAAAATAGATTTAGTTATAGAAACAAGTAAAATATTTAAAAAACGGAAATTGTTTAAAATCAGATTTAAAATTAAACGTGTAGTTGATTCAGAGAAAATCTAAGTTTTAAGGGGGGAAGAAAAAACATTTTAAATTAACATGGACTGACAGGTGAAAAAAAAAACAAATGTTCGTTGTACCGTTTTTTTCTAGTGATTACAAGCTTTGGAGTGATTAAAAATGTGAAAATCCACTACAAATCGTTTACCCGGAAGCTGGAAACTTAGTTCAACGAATTGCAAAAAATAGATTGTAGAGCATATTTTGTAGAAGCACAATTTGTGATTTTATGTCAAAAATGTTGCTCTCGTAATAACCTTAATTTAGGCCTTAATTTAAATTAAAATTGCAGTTGATTCTAGAAATGTAATTGATGTTTTGGGATGAAAATAACTGTAAAAACATCTTGTTAACCATCATTCTGGTCAAAAGTATATATTTTAGAACGCTGGTGGAAACGCTGTTGGACTATCAACGAATTGCAAAAAAATCGACAGTAAATCGCGACTAGACAGATTTACCTCTCTTGTAAATGCGAAATAAAAAACCTTAATTTAAGATAGCAATTGCTGGCCATTATCGTTATTACCATTGCCTTGAACAGCCCAACCTAACGAAACTTCACTTGTCAGCTCAACGACAAACAACCGCGACAGCTAATCCGCCAAGTTCAAGTCGGAACCTCAAAAAATGATTGTTTGATTGCCGTTGAAGTCGGCGCCAAGCGTCAACAGCAAAGCAAACAGGCGAATGAAATCGAATACAATCTGTCGAATGTCGCAGTCGCGAAGAACAAAAGACGACGTTTGAGAGTGAGGAGCGCGCGCGCCAACGTAGTTCGATCTCATGACAGATTGATTTGTACGAAGGGCAAATCTTTTTCTGTTCGAGTGGCGCTCCCACTGCGCTAAGCAAACAAACAGACAGCTGCTGTCTCTAGTGAATCATTTTTTGCACCTTGATCTGTCTGCTTCAGGAACAAACGTGTTTGAATAACAAAATTTGACAAAAGAACGCGGAAGTCGGCAGGATTTCACTGCTAATGCGCTTTGAGCGCTTAACGCGCCATGTGGCGCTGAAAGTGCCACTGATAAACCTGCGCAAAGAGGGCGAACAGAAGGAAGCGAATTGGTGATAAGGAAATGTCAAGGAAAACGATGGAAATTCAAGTCGAGCGCTTCACATTGGAAGTCGCTGAGAAGAATTGTTCGGTTGCTCAGGATTAAATATGAAACATTTTTTATTGAAATTAAAATATTGAATATAATTTTTAATTTTAAAAATTTAATAATTTTTTTAAAATTTAATAATAATTTTATAATTTTAATAATTAAAATTTTTTAAATAATTATCACTACAAATTTATTTGAGAGCGGCAAAAGAACGAGTAGCAAGTTTAGTTTAACCAAAAAAATGGAAAATCGGAAATTTTTTTAAATTAAATAATGTTTTAAAAATTTAATAATTTTCATAATAATTTAATAATTTTACGGAAAGGCCTTTCAACTGAAAATATGCTGCCGTCAATGGGAAAAAGAATTCAAAAATTTAAAAAAATCCTCAAATAGTGCTGACCTATCGAATATTTCCATGCGGAGCCAGTAAAGACGCACCAAAAGTGACTTGATCATTGATAATTTTCTGACCCGATTGTGCAAAATGAGAGTGGGGAGTTGGAAGTGTCGCTGATAAGCTCTCGTGGTGGCAAACAGTAGGAAGCGAATGAGGAGCAAATGTCAATGAAAAGATGGAATTGTTGTTGACAAAACCGCGCAAAATAGCATCAGAAGCGTCATAAAAAAGAAGACAGACGTCAACGAATGATCCGCTGCTATTTTAAAAACGCTGTAGACTTAACTGCTGAACATGTTGTTGTTTGGTAAATGCGGCCGAATCTGAATTTAGCGCACGAGCAAAGTCTCAAAAATACGATTTGGAAAAACAGAAAATCCACACCACTGGGCCTGGTCTTTAAACAAGGTAATTGTTGTGACCGTATTGCAGAACGGACCTAGTTCCGGTTATGCGCAAACGTGTGAGATCGCGACCGCACTATGACCGATCAAAAAGTGAAATGAGACGGAACGACCAAAACCAAACCGCACCAAGCAGGTTTCTGTCTGGATTGTGTGCGGTTTTGTGGTAAATCACAGAAATCGTGTTACGCAAACATTTCAGACGTGAAATGACGTGTGCGCGGGTCATTTTAGGAGAAATTAGTTTAAGAGAAGAAGTCAGAATGTTTCTATCCTTTGATTTTGCTGCAGTGATGCGCTAACTCCTGAGCACCAAAACAGACAGACAAACACAACATGTCTGAAAACCGCCGAAAAGATCAGCTGCGCCTTGTAGCTAGTCTTCCATTCAAAAACTCGCTGTACGATCAGTTGAAAGACATCAGCGATTTGTACCTGATATCTGACAGTCAAGACAAACAGCGGTCGCTATCGCTATCGTTAACGTTAAGGTACAGAGTACAACAATTAAAAAACAGAATCAAATCGTTGTTCCTCAGAGACAAAAGCGACAAAACAAAACAAGCCAACTCGTCCTTCCCAAAATCAATTTCTGACGCGCACTTTACGTCAAAAACAAGTTCAAAAAGTGCACCAAGAATCGCCCCAAAAAGGCCTCAAAATCGCAGATCAAACGTCCAAGCAATCATCGCCAGTATCAGCTGGAAGTCAGCCGACTCTGAATGGTTGGTGTCTGATAGGGAAGCCAACACGGTGATAACAGGCCGCTGTCAGTCAATATTTGCGCGCAAGTCCGTTTCAAGTACAGAGGAAGAAGTCAGATTTGGACTATCACAAAATATGACCTTTCGTCAATTCTGACCGAAAGGACGTCGTCAGAGGACAGATTAATGAAGAAAAATTCTTGATTCGACCGCTTGCGGTGAAATGATTTACTTGAAACTCGAAAAATGAGCCTCTCAAGTGAAGATTCAAAAATTCATGTCTAAAATGTGAATTTCACACAAATTCTAAAAATCTAATCTGAATATCTAGTAACATAGTAACGGAAGTGGTCGCCCATGATCACCTCAACCGCGTCTCTTCGCACAATCTGAGCTGACTAACGCCGACTGTGCGCCGATTGTGACGTTCACATGATCTCTTTGCGAAATGAGGTAAACAAGAGGGATTAGTTTCCCATGATTCTTGACGCGATCAATCACCATTAGTAATGCAGAGGTGCTTGAAAGTGATGATTCACAGGGGAAAGCAAGCTAGTTGAGGTAAAAGTTCCGGCTAAAATGTTTTGTTCGCTGTTTGTTGAGCATTTGAGTGTTTTCAAACGGAAAGATTATCCAAACATCCAAAGGATTCAAACACTTAACAGTTTTACGGAAAAGACCTCCAAGGAGCTGCAAAAATGGAGCTAATTGCGGTGCATTGCGAAAATGTTTTCTGTTCATTAATAACGGAATAATGGAAGTGATCTGACTTGCATGAGCTGCTAGCACAAAACTGCTGTAAATGGCTAACATTCTAAGGTCCAACACCAGATGCAAAAATTCATTACCTCCTGAGCTCAATAAATCGATTCTCATTTTCATCGTCGAGAATGTCAACTTGAATGTCAGTTATTTGATTGATCTGGAAGTGTCAAAAATTGCACAAACAACTGTCCATGAATTTCAAAAGCAGTGTTTCGCAATGTCAATCTCTGTAAAAACCAGCTTGACTTGTTTTTATATAGTTCTAAATTGCAATTTAAAAACACGATTTAAAACTAAAAATTCGAATTGACTAAAAGGAGAACGCTACCATCCTTGCGTTCATAAAAGGTTCAAAACTGGCCGCTGTTCGTGGAACACTTAGTCAAAAATTGAATAATTTGGCAGATGCGCCCGAACAACGAAAAGGCGAAAATTGGCGCCCAAAACCATCACCTCCGTCACAGGCGATCGATAAACGTCCTTTCCTGACGCCAGGAAGGTGCGATTGTAAAAAGATTTGTCGTTTCTTTGTTCGCAACACAATACCAATGACGCCATTCGCTTCAAAAGCCGCTGCACTGAATGAATGGAAGTGCCTCGTTAAACTACAATCAACAAATCGGATTGAAGGTGTCCTGAGGCAAAACGTTTGTGTTCTGAGCGATTGATGACACAAGGGAACAAGAAAGCGCTGGGGATCGTGACATCAACACCAAAAACACACTTTTAGAAGACTGAAATTGTCGATTGTTCAGCCTGTTTTGGCCAGACGCGCATCGTTACACTGACATTAAGTTGGTGTAACAATTTATCGATTTACACTTGCTAACTTGATTTGTACGCCCTTGCTAGAGTCCTGTGGACCTGAAGAAAGCAAAAAAAGGCTGAAAACTCATGTTAAGCAAGAAAAACTTCAAAATTTTTTAATGCGATTTAAGAAGTGCAAATCTAAAACGACTGACAAGATTTAAACTTTAAAAAAAATTGCATATTTATAATAAAGAGGTTCAAAAAGAGATTACCAAAAATTAATAATAATTAAACTGATTAAAAAAATAAATCTATTAAAATTTAAATTAAAAATTAAACATTAAAATTAAATTAAAAATTTTAAAAAATTAAAAAAGAAAATTTTTTTTTTTTAATTTGTGTTACCCACAAAAATGAAATTGTCGGTTTAAATTGTCGGAATTTTATTTTATTCGAAAATACAATTTATTTTAAAAACATATTCAACCTTAGACACTCAAAAATAATTCTAATTCTAAAAAATTTACACATTTTTAAAGCATTTCAAAATAAATTTAATTTAATAAATACTTAAATTGAATATTAAACAAATTGCAATAGGATCACCGTTCTAATTTGAAAACAAATTTCGTGTACTATAATGTTCTAAAGATAAATAAATAGAACTTTGGAAGTATGATGCTCAATGGGAAGATAAAAATTCAAAAATGGTTCCACATATCCACAAAAATGGTTCCACAGGCTCAATTTGATCTGGAAAAAAAACAAAGAAACACATGGTTACAAAAAATATATTCATTTATACAGAATTCAACAATAATTAGCAGTTAAAAAATCTACAGATCTTTTAAAAATGTAAGAAATAATTTAATTACATTTATTTAAATTAATTAAATTTAAATTAAGAATGCTTTATGCTAAATAAATGGAATAAACTGTGGATGTGCGCTGTTCAAATGCAAAGAAGCGAGTCCAAAAATCGTTTGCAGAGTTGGTCCATAAACTCCCAAAATGAGAACTAAAGTCAAAAAAGCAAACTTTGAACCGTCGATGGCTGTCGTGCAGTCTAACGCTCGAAATGTGAAGTGACACAACAATAAACAAGATCTGCTCGAGTATCACCCCGAACATCGCCGCGTGAATTCTGGGTGATCCATCACAATAACAGCATCGTGATCGTCAGTCGGTCGGTCGGTCGGGACAACAAAAGAGGTTCACCTCGGTGCTGCCTGGCCGAGCGCGACGCCCCTCTATTCACTTTTGTGATGTGATAGGCCAGCAGCAGCAGGCGAGCATCAGTCGCCGCACGAGAACGGAACGAGGCGCAGACGATATGACATTAGATTTCAATAAACTTATGGCGTTCCCATCGCCGCCGCAGCGCGCTCGGCGAAGAGCGCAGCGCACATCTGTGCGTGCGTCATTCGGGAGGGCTTTCGTCAATTTTTGAGAGCGAAAGAAGTTATCGCGTTGGAGATCTGCGATTTGGTTGACGAACCGGGTTTTAATGGGCATTCGTAGTGTGCAAAACTATCAAAAATTGTCGGCGGCCAACGCCAAACAGCAAATTGGAGTGAAACTTTGTGCTAAATGCACGATTTGTGAGAGTGACAAGAAGCGGTGGCCTACGATTTTCCACACACACGGCCAAAATGTAGAGAATGCTGCTGTATTCATTTGGTATTGGTGGTGAGCGAAATTAATACAAAAATTAAATTTTGTAAAATTGCGGATTAACAGAGTCTTCTCAAAAGACGGCTGCTTGCTTAAAAACAACTTTACATCTGGAAATTAGAGAAAATTCACCAAGTAACTGATAAGAAGATGAACAAAGCGATTAATCGCACACAGTACGTACGCAAAATTTAACCGAAATCTTAAATGACTTAAATGACTGAAATCAAAAAAAAACTGAGAAAAAAACCCAGTGAACCTGGTTGTTATGAAAATCCGAAAGATCTGAAAACAAAAATTAGAGAAATTCAAATGAATGCATGTTTTGTGAGATTTACAAAAAGCGCTGGCCTACAATGTTCCCGACCACCAAAACGTCATTTTGTTGAGAAGACTGATATTGGTAATGGTCGACCAATACAAAATTTGAGTTTTGCAAGATTCTTGAAAGACAAGTTGCCTTAAAAGTATTAAAACAAGTTCAGATATTGAAATTATACGCATATGATTTCCCTTTGTTAGTAAGACTTAAATTGCAAAATAACAAAAGTTCTAAACTCATCAAAGCTGGCATCCACTAAATCAGCCAATTTCCAGTTCTAACATCTTTCAGAAAACCGAAAAAACCCTAAATTAACCCCAAAACAAACCCCAGTTGCAGTTTTAAACGTCGAAATGCTGGCTCACATAGAAAAGCAACATTGTTCGCATACCAACACGACCAAAAACATCTCTCATGGATCATCAAAACGTTGTCACGTGTTGTTTGCGTTGTACAGGACAAAAACCAGTGCACTACAAACAGAGAAGAATTTAGCAATCAAAGGTGAGAGAATCAATTAGAGGCTCGTTTTTTTAAAATAATGGAATCAACAAAGAACTCGTTCCGACGCTGTAGGTGTTCCTAGTAGTAAATCGTGGCGCGTTTTGCAGTTCCATTACACTACCGTGTAAAAAATGACGTCAGACTAGGACACAAAATGAGGCCCTGTTTACTGTAAAACGTCGTTTGTCTAGACATTCTTTGACAAAAATTAAGATTATTTAAATTTGTTATCTCTTGATTTATCCGTGTAGCTAAGGATACCTACAGCGTCGGATTTATCCTTAGGAACACGTAGTGTAGCTAAGGAACTCACAAACAAATACGAGGAATCAACTTGAAGCCAAGCTGTACGCTCAAAAATTGCTCAAAATCCACAGATAAAACATTGGAAAAACTACATCAACCAATAAGGACAAGTTCAATCGAGAGTGGCCGGCTCACTGCTGTTAGTTGTGCCTGTTTAAATATGCGCTAAATAGCGTAGGAAAACTTCAGAAACGATGAACTCTATCGCGTGTGAACTTGACGTCCTCGAATGTAAACATCCATTTGTGTGATTGAAAGCGGCCCACTTGGAATAAATCGTTTGTGTAGTATGAGTTACAAAATATTTACAAAAAAAAAAGAATTTTAAAAAAGAAAGAAAAAACAAAAGCATTTCTTTAATTCCTCATCTCGAGAAGACCACGTCAGCGCGCTAAAAGGTAACAACATGGGTTGCAAAAACAAAATTCATCGAAAATACTGAAACCGACTGCTCAATCATCAAACCCTCAATTCTCAGATGCGCCACAGAGCTAGAAAACAATCCGTTTGAAGGCATTTTCCATGCGAATTGTGAAAACAACATGCAATTTAAATGAATCACAACACTGAATCATTCCAGTTCCATAATTTGGGTCCAAAAAATGGAAATAAGTGGATTTTCGCATATTCGCCGCATCCGCTCCGCCAACAAAATTGCTCGCCCATAAAATTCATGGCCACCAGCCACACGCATACAATCAAACCGTCAATTATCGCCTTTTGAGCACACACGAGCAGTCCATGTGTTGGCGGCGGCGGCGGCACTCCAACTGCTGATAAACACGTCCCATCAACACGTCAAAATAAACACACGCGTCAATCTCCATTCCCTTCCAGCTCAGCCAGTCCAGCTCTCTCTCTTGCCCAGATAGATACCAGCGCGGGTGAATACTGTATTGTATTGTAGTATAGTAGTAAATCGGCTCACCTCAACCAACGCGAAACGACGCCGGCGTTCCATATTCGACGAACCATTGCAGCGTGCGGTTTGCAGCAGGCAGCCGGGGAATGCATGGCGGGGCGCAGTTCTACTTTTACTAGCCCACGAAGAGGAAGAAGACAATCATGTTTTTGTGGTGCTGCCGCTTCCTTCCTAATTAATTGATCACCGCGGCGCGGCCGCAACTCCGCTTGGGGCGCGCGCGCGAATCGCACAAACACTAAACACAGATGGCGGCGATGATGCATCGACGGGCGGCAGCCAGAAGAGTACCGGTCGTTAGCGGTGGCGGCGTTCGCGCAAAGAGCGCCCATGTGACTGACTTTTGCGTTGCGCTGTGTGTGTGAACGGTGAGACCATTTCGGGTGCGAATAGCGAAGCGGCGGAGGGAGCACCGAGAAGTGAAGAGATTAACGAGAAATCGAGTTGGAGACTTGAAAAAAAGTGTTTGTTGCGTAAGGCGGAAGGAAGGAAGACCAAGAGATGAGAGAACCTGATGAGCGACCGGTCTGTATTTAGAATGAATGAATGGAAAGGAGTGAGCTGGGTTTATGGCTAAAGCTGTAGTGATCTTAACATCAGCATCTGGGTGAACGGTGATTAAGAGCTGCGAGCAATATGGAAGAAAGACAAGGACACGAACTTCTGGTCTTGAACATACTGATCCTTTCGTAGATACCAATACTCCTTCAATCGTTGAAAAACCAAAAAATAAATAAATACGATGTTGAAAATGACGTAGCATTTGATGGTAGCATTTGTGCATTGTTTGATGTAAGAAAATTTTGTACTAATCCAAATTTTTCGTTATTCCAAAACTGGTTAAAAATGAGGCGAATTGAGTAATGAAAAACTGAAATTTTCCATTCCGACAAAGTTCCGTCCCGTGGAATATATTGGCAAAAAAAGTGTAA
>MQUG01001893.1:0-14987 GCA_007213375.1 Steinernema feltiae | reverse complement strand
TTCCTATGCGTCACAACTCGCGCCACTCATCGTCGTCAATAAGCTCTTCGTTTACTACGATACGCAGCTACCGTATGCTCAAATAGTGCAGTACTGCGAACTCTACTCATCGATGACTCTACTCACCATCACGTTGTTCATCTATCTCTACATCCTGGCGTCGTTGATGCGTCGCAGATTGAATTTTTCGACCAACAAGAGCCGCGCCATATCGTCCACCGACTTGAAGCTCCTCTTCCAAGCGCTGCTCGTTTTCCTCATCGGCGGTCTATTGGAGATTTTCTGGAATTTTGGGGACAAAATTCTGCCCGATTCCGTGTGGTCGGGCATTGTAACCAATGCGCTTTTCATTCTCAATTGCGGCTGGATCAATCCTGGGCTGTGTTTACTGCTCAACAGGTTTGTATCGCCTAGAAGCAAATTCATGACTTGATGATTTCAGAAAAGTGCGCCACGCGGTGTTCTACATGAGCGACACTGTGATGACCAGGGTGCAGCCGTCGGTGGCAGTTCGATTGCAAACGTCAGTGACGACCTTGAAATAATCTTGAAATTTGTGCTTCAAGTGATTTGCAGTCTGTTTTAGCATAAAAGAGTTTTACAGCTACAGAGCCAATTTGTACAGCAGTAGCCAATTCGCGCCGTATCGTCCACCCGGTAGGTGAGTCTGGGTGCTTCAATAAATGGGTCATTTTTCGGTATTCACGGTAGCTGCTTAGTTCGCGATCGCATAAACAAATTGCCACAAACTCATGTCAGTTTACCAAGTTGCCAAGTTTACTGGGTTTTTTAACCAATGCACGGTTGCCACTTCAACTGAAGAAGGTCGCGATGAACGCTGAGGCTATTAACGCTGCTCCCTGGAACGTCGCACCATGACTGAACACTCTATGAGGCTACAGGTCTCGAGCAACTTTGGTTGTTAATTTATGTTTTGATTACTTTAATTTAATTAATTTAAATCAGGCAAATTTGTGTTTTGATTGTAATTACACAAACATTGTAATCTTTTTAAATGCATTCTGAAAACACTCATTTCATCTAATTAGCTTGTAAAACGTTCTGGACTGAACTACTGGACCAAAGATCTGCTTGACGACAACGACAATGAAGAAAAACAATGCGGGCACTGGCCAAGGAAGTCCTGCTTGCTATCTGACAGCTGTCTAATAGCACATTTGAATTAGGGCTATTTGAGAACCACCGGGCAAATCCGACCGGTCACCGCGTGACTGATCGTCTAAACCACTACCACTGAGCCACGGCGGCTCTAGACAGTCGTTTTGTTGTTCTATTTGCCCGTCTGAGTAGTTTGAACACGCGTGGTTCCGGCCATCTCTCTCTCTCTTCTTACAATTTACTACCGTAAGTACAGAACAGATGTCTGATCGCATTCGCTATGAATTCCGCCGGTGCTTTGAATGAAATGACCATCGTCCGGACAGAATATGGACACGTGCTTCCTTTCGCGCCAGGAGCGTTCGATTTTCTTCAAAAGCGTCCTGTCCGAAGAGTTTTCAGGGCAGATCTGAAAAATCGATTTAATTTTGATTAGCACGCAGATTCGAGTCGTACATGCTCGGAATTGCCGGGAAAAGTGGTCACAAAATGGCGACTGACGCTCTCCTCTATCAGCGAGTCCTTTCCTCCGTACAGAATGAGCGTTTTCGCATTCGATTCAGTGATTCGCGCAATGAAGTCCTTCTGATCGCACAGATTCGACCGGAACATGCACTCGATGCTCCGGCCGGCTACAGAGCAAGATGGCACACGCAATCCCATGAGACGGTATACTGTAATTTGATATAATCCAATGTTTGACGAGCTGGAACTTACTAACTGTTAGGTACCGACATTCGAATGTCATGCTTGATGTTTGGTCCCGACACGATCACCCTGGGTGATGCTCAGCCTGAGTATCATTAGGCCGATGTCGATTGGCGTGCAGCTAATCGACCTGTGTTTCGTAATACTGCTTGTTTATTGTTTTGTTTGTTACGTGATTTACGTGTTGTAAATACAAGGTTTAATTACCCAAGTTTGAGGTTCCACAGTGTCACCCCCTGTCGTGTTGCTCACTGCCACCTGAGGACACGTCACTAACAAACAAGATTGGACCCATAAACCACTGCGTGAGAATTCCAAAATTCCACAGAAACGTTGCGAGACCTACTTTGATGAACGGCCGAGCTGCGCGATGCCGCTTAATGCCGAGTGGATTCACCAAAATCACTCCGACAGTGCAGTCCTTAACATGAGGATGTTATGACTAGCTGGACTGCCTTACCGTATTCGTAGCACCCATTTTGAGCGCATTTTCGGACCCTCTGCTATGTCCCAGAAAGGTAACAGGGCCGTCTAACTTAAGGGTATTGAATATCGCTTGGACGTAGGCCAGTCGCTCGGCGTTGTTTTGACAAAGTCTGTTGCTCCCTGAAACGGTCTGAAATTGAAAAGCTTGTTCTGTAAATGCGGCTCTGTTAGTTCAAGGGAATATGCAAATGTTGCGCCAGAGGCGCATTCGGTGTTGCGGCCGCCTCTCGTAGATGGGCGGCGCTCCGCGAATGCGCCTCTGGCGCAACACAAAGGTGAAATTGTGTTCTTAACGGCATCGAACGTTGATTAATAAATTCACACGTTACCTCGCTGCGAGCAAAGCGCTACGTACAGACAAGGGCATTTGGTGAGGCGGCCAATCTTCCGGCGCTCAACCGGCGGCGCCTACTAATATCAAAGTGAAATTCTTTCATTTTCAGAATGAAAAGTGATTTTCGAATGATTTTCCACTCAGATAGCCGGGCCCGCTGTTTATGCCGGCCCAAAAAAAAGCGACAAAGCGACGTAGGTGCAGTGCCAGGTGAAATGATCCCGCTAGCCGTGATCTAAGCTATTCAGCTTGCGTCACCATGGAGCTCCAATTCATATACACGTTAAGGTTTATTCGATTATGACCGGCTCGTCGGCTTCACTTCACCACTATTTGCCTCAAGATGGAGAAAACGTGGTCAAAAGTCAAAAATTTCTAAACGTTTGCGCTAGGCTCATTTCTCTTTTCACGTGCAATCTGAACTACCAAACGTCAGGCAGTAATTGTTTTTAAGATTCCAATTTCCGTGTGGTTTGCAGTCTAGATTCGGCTCGCCTTTAAATTATAGATCAGTGGCCACGCGCATTTCAGCGAACAAACATCACCCGACAAGCGATCTGTCTTAATCGCAACACAGCTGATCTTTTCCTTTTCAGTGCGATTTGACAACCGAGACGACTGAACACTTCCTTCTTTTGGAAATAGCGATTTCGTAAACGGAGCAAAGCAATAAAATCCGAGGCGGAGATATAAAGACTCAAAAGGTCTATCCAAATGGTTGAAAACACCATGGTTTCCGTTGTCTTTGTCGGTTTAAACACTTGTTTGATTGTTGTTTTTGCGAGTCTGGTTGTTGCTGGCAGTCTCCTGTGTCAAATCCATCACTTGCAACATGAGATTCTACACGAATTGCACGCGTTTGTGTTCTTTTCCGAGGATTCCTGGAATCTTATGATTCAGGACTATCACCCAAGGGTCAGGAAGCACTATTCTGAGCAATGCGGTTGGTTTCAATCGCCAGAACGCGTTATTGAACTGTAGTTCTTCAGAATGTTCACAAAAAATGCCCGACTGTCCAATAGGTCCACATGGACCACCAGGAGAAGACGGCCTTCCCGGAGAAGATGGATTTCCTGGTCAGGATGGTCGACCGGAATCATCAATCACGCTCACTCCGACCATAAAAGCATGTGTGACGTGCCCAGTGGGTAGTCCTGGCCCACCGGGGTCCAACGGGCGTCCTGGAGCCGAAGGAAGACAAGGCTGCCCAGGCGAGAATGGAATTCCAGGAAGAGATGGAATTCCTGGACGTCAAGGTGCTGTGGGGGATCCAGGAGCTCTCGGTAAGTGGTAGGAAGGCTTAAAACGTAGCTCTGTTTGCTTAAGGTCCGCAAGGCAAACCTGGACCAGAAGGATCACCTGGACAACATGCAATCCAAACAGTTAATCGTCCAGGGCCTCCAGGTCTTCAAGGCCAGCCTGGATCACCCGGAAAACCTGGCCCTAACTCAGGTGATGATCAAGTTGGGCCTCCCGGACTTGCAGGCTCTGTTGGACCAGCAGGAACTCCAGGAACGCCGGGAAAAGAAGGACCTCCTGGTCTACCTGGTCGCGCTGGGAAAGTCGGAACGGATTCTCTTTACTGTCCATGCCCGCCGAGGACTATGACCTTGATCAAAACCAGCAACTATGCACTGCCTCATTTGGTGCATGGTTTAAAGATGCACGCAATTCCAACGGAAAAGAGGACATCAAGAATGAGAAAACGTGTTCTAACTTGAATTATCCATGTGGTTTTGATTTTCCGAATTTGATCAGGCGAGTAAAACGCATTTATCTTGATATTCCGTTGACTTTTGGTCAACAAATCCTGCTATATTTGAGCATGACGGGAATACAATGGAACGCCCTTTCGCTGTCAAATAAGCCGATTTGCGACGTTAACACGCACCTGAGCAAACCAAAATGCACTTTTGAGCGTCCAAAACTGCACTTGCGACCAAAAAGTGACGACATAAAAGGGATGGCGGCGTTCGTTAGCATCACAATCAACATGAAGTCCTTCTGCTTCATCCTCTTAGCCTCCGCCTGCGTCGCCACTTCTCTGGCTTGGGTCTTCCCCGAGGACAGTGAGTCCCTGGCATTCGACGACAGATTTGAGGGTTCAATTCCAGAATGCGGACCGCACGCCGAGTTCCTCGACTGCGGAGGATGCAACGCGACTTGCGACGAGCCTTTTGGCATCTGCGATCGGAGTTTCTGCCGCCCAGCCGGCTGCTACTGCAAATATCCGTTCGTGATGGACAACGGCGAGTGCATCATCCCGACCGAGTGCAAACGCTACAAGCAGAGCAGTAGGCGCCCTTTAGCCCTATTCTAAGACCATTTCTGGTAATTTCAGAGTGTGGACAGAACGAACTCTACTACGAGTTCAACGAGTCGGACGGCGAGGGAACCTGCGATCGGCCAAACACCGATTTCGGCACCCGAGAATTCCAAGACGAAGGATGCCACTGCAAACCCGGATTCCTCCGCCACGAGGGAAAGTGCATCGCGCCGTCGCAGTGCCCAGCCAAGAGGCAGCAGCCTCCGCCTCTCATCAGATGTGGCGAGAACGCCGAGTTCCTGAAGTGCGGAGGCTGCAACACCACCTGCGATCAGCCTTTCCATAACTGCGATCGAAGCGTCTGTCGTCCCTCTGGGTGCTTCTGCAAATACCCGTTCGTCTTGGAGAAGGGCGAGTGCGTCCTCCCGACCGAGTGCAAACGCTACAAGCAGAGCAGTAGGCGCCCTTTAGCCCGGTTAAGACCATTTCTGGTGATTTCAGAGTGCGGCCAGAACGAACTCTACTACGAGTTCAACGAGTCGGACGGCGAGGGAACCTGCGATCGGCCAAATACCGATTTCGGCACCCGCGAATTCCAGGACGAAGGATGCCACTGCAAACCCGGATTCCTCCGCCACGAGGGAAAGTGCATCGCCCGTTCTCAGTGCCCCGCCAAGAGAGAGCAGCCTCCGCCTCTCATCAGATGTGGCGCGAACGCGAGTTCCTGAAGTGCGGAGGCTGCAACACCACCTGCGATCAGCCTTTCCATAACTGCGATCGAAGCGTCTGTCGTCCCTCTGGGTGTTTCTGCAAATACCCCTTCGTCCTGGAGAAGGGCGAGTGCGTCCTCCCGACCGAGTGCAAACGCTACAAGCAGAGCAGTAGGCGCCCTCTAGCCCGTTTAAGACCATTTCTGGTGATTTCAGAGTGCGGCCAGAACGAACTCTACTACGAGTTCAACGAGTCGGACGGCGAGGGAACCTGCGATCGGCCAAATACCGATTTCGGCACCCGCGAATTCCAGGACGAAGGATGCCACTGCAAACCCGGATTCCTCCGCCACGAGGGAAAGTGTATCGAACCGAGCCAATGCCCCAGCAAGCGCCCAGACCAGTTAGAACAACGTGCAATCTAGGGTTCTGACTCTCTTTTCAGCGGCGTGCAAACGGAACGAAGTTCATTTGAATGACGGCGAAGGCGAGTGCGAGAGGACCTGCGAGAATCCCGACGTCGTCGTCTGCATCAACCACTTCTTCCCCGAGGGATGCTACTGTCTGCCGCCCTTCGTGCGCGACAACGGTCACTGCATCGACCGCAAGGAATGCATGCGATTTCTCTAGCCTTGAGGAATGCGACTTTATGTTCAAACCTCTTTTTTTTGTCATATCGACTTGTTAACCAATGAAATTCCTTCAAATCACTGACATCGAATATCACAAATTACGCAATTAGGGTTAACGGATACCGTAATCCCGACGCGTAGACAAGTGACAATGCTAATGTATACACCCCTCCCTCGGTTATCATCAGAACTTTTTGTTTTGCAGTTTTGCAGCGTTGGTGCATGCAAATTGAGAACTGAGTTTTCGCAGTTACAGACATCTTCATCCCTCATTCCATCCCGTTGTACAAGTTTAAAACATTTATTTGATAGTTGAAATTTGAGTTTAACTCCATTGATACCGTATTCTCCAATGCTTGTGTGTGGACAGGAAGCACCGCTATTTTCTGGACCATTCTGATCAGCTTAAACAGCTTCTTTTGCGCATTTTGCTCTTCAGAAGTTTGAATTTTTCTCTCACCCTAACCATTAAGGTCCCTGAACAACTCGGTTTCACGCTCTGGGATGAGTTCTGACTGGTTGGACAAGATCTGGAATAAAGACTCGAAATTGATGCTGAAAAGCGCTTTTCAGATTTAATTTTTGATCAGGTAAATACTCCTCTACGCGTGAAGCCCTAAATTCGGCATCAAAACTCAAAACTGAACCGTCAATCGCGCGATGATCAAGTCCATTTTGAGATTTTCAAGGTCATCGTCGGTGACTGCGGTAGCACGGAAGTTGAAATATGCGATCAGTTTCGCAACATTTATCGGTTCAGTTGAGTTCCTCGATGATTATTGAACACATTCCACGAGTTTACTTAACATAGTCCGTGAAATGATCACTTAACCCCCTGTCCGAGAGCCTCTCCGGTTCCACAGAAACTTCACTAGTACACGCTGAAATTCCAGGAGACTGTATATCTGAGCTCCAAATCAGACACAAATCACGCGAGACGAGACACAAAAGACACAAGGACATGTTCCATGTGGTGATGAAGAGGCGCAGCGAGCGTTCTCTGCCACCGCGGCCGCCCCTCAGCGAACGCCCTATTACAGCAGCACACAAACCAAAAAGTGAATATTGAAATCCCGCGACCGGCGTTCAGAGTACTTCCGCGTCAGTCGCAAACGAGTCAGCGAACGTTTCACCCGTCGTGACCATTTTTCCACTCTAATCGCGTTGAGTCATGTCGCCGAAGGATGCGCAACTGCGAGGTGATTGAGTTTGCTGTTTTAATGACATTTAGCCTTGTTTAGGCATGTCACAAGATGAGCTGAAGAGAGCTCTGGATGTCTTTATTGCACTGGTCAACGAGCCGCTCAAGGATTTATCGTGCAGTCCGGCCGCTGATCTCTGTAGAATCGCCAGAATCACGGAAGACGGACACACACGTCAATTATGCGACATGCTGGGCTTTGATTTAAGTGCGCAACTGGATGCTCTACATGAGAGGTTAACAGATGTTCATAGGCGCAGAGCGGACATTGATGAGAGCAGAAAAGTGGGTTGACTGGAGTGCTCGGAACCTGTCGTATAATTGATGTTCAGGTGTTCACAGAGAAGGCGTTAGAAGCTGTTGCAATGTTCAAGGACAGGTTCTCCAACGGCGGCAACACGCCGCCAAATGATCACATGACGGAATTGACGGTAAATTTTTCACTTTTTTTAAATTTCAATCGAAAATGGCGAAATGAGCGCCGAAGTCTAAAAGGTCGAATCACAGAGGCGCGTCCACTGCGAGAGGCGAGCGTTCAATGCCACGCGTAATCGCTGGGCGCGCCACCATTGTTGCAAAACTGGTTGTCGCGGTGGTGTCGCAACTCTTGTTTGATCGAGTGGAGGAGAAGAATCGAACGCAGGCGATTTTTGTTACATTTTGCCATGCTACCGAGAGTGCTGGTAATGCGAGGATTGATGAACCGCTCAGTTCATGTGGAATGACTGCATGCAATAGATAGTTTTGGCAAATTAGCTCAATTCCCATCTCGGAGTGGTTTTTTGGGCAAGATGTAGATCGTCGGAGCCCAAGTTGATGCCGAAAACGGCCTTGTCAGATTCAGTATCGATCAGGTAAACAGTCCTCCACGTGTTCAGACCTAAATTGTTGGTGTTTTGCGTGAGATTGGTGCACCCACCACTCACCTGACCTTGAACTGAACAACAAAACAGCATGGCTCAGTTCAAACTATAAAACACAAAAAATTGGTTCTTTGGAGGTCTTGTGATGTCCTGAAAGCTTGTGAAAATTGGAAAATCCTGAGTTGGTCTTTGCGCTTTTGTCTATTGGGTTACGGTCTATAGTTGACTGACTGCAACTCTGAAGAGGGCTATTATTAAACTTTCTGTCACATATTCTAGGCGCTAGAGTCCTATCTCGCGGACACTTCAATCACTGAACGCTTCCTCGAAACGCACTTCTACAGCCGCGCACAACTGCAAGAATTCCAGCGACACATGGTCCATCTGACCACGTCCTTTGTAAGATCCCCTGCAGTGTGGTTCCGCAGCTAAACAACAATTTAAAGGCTATTTCGGCTGAAGCATTTGGGCTGCTCAAAGGACTCGACTTGACTAAAACTGTGGAGCAACAAGTGAATAACATTTTCAAAGCGCTGACCGCGTTGGACGACGTTCAAGAGAAGGTAAATCATCTGCTGAGGGGCCCTTCTAGGGATGTTTTCAGAATGCGTTCAACGGAATCATCAACAAATTCGAGACTTTGGTCGACAAAAACAGAGAAAGAGATTTCGCTGCGAACGAGTTCCATCTAGACGAATACAGTACTTCAACGTAAGTCGACTCTCTGTTTTCTGTGACGACCTCATCTTTCAATCCCAGCACGGAGTACCATTTCCTGGCTTGGCACGCAAATGCGCTGCTCTCCGAGAGCTTCTCTATCAAACCCGCTGACACTTTCAGTGCGAAAATGCACACCTACAAGAACTGGAACATTATGATTTTCAAAATTGACTATTCGGAATACGATCGACCTTCCTGGAACAATAGAGACGAAATCGATTTGATCTTGTAAGTCATGCAATCAATTGTTCTGGAAGACTCAAATCGAGCGTTTAGAAAACGATCTGCCAACTCGTTGGTGGCCGTTGATTCGATTGAGAAGCTGATGAACAAAGCAGCCGATGGCAAAACCGTCCCCTTCAAAGCCGTTTTCTACGCCGAAACAGAAGATCAGTACATTTACAAACATCGCATTCTGCCGAGGAGACAAACGACGAGACAACGCGGAGATGAGTCATTTGTAAGCCAGATTTTAACGTTCTGTAGTTAGCGCCAGTAAAGCCTACGACCGGGAAGTCAACCCTTCCCTTTCGAATTACGAGCTTTTTCGTTAATTTCGCTTGCTGTTTTTGTTATTTTCTAATCGAACAGTGCAACGGTTCACCTAGGTTCATGAAACAGGCAAATTCACGTAATTTTAGTGAATTTTGACCGGCTCCCAATCGGCTCCATGGCATTTTCGTAAAACGAACCGGTTTGTGGCTCGATAACCTTTTTTTTAAATCGGCTTCTTTGGTTAGGTCTCTCTAGCAAACCTGATTTTTAAGAATGTCTTGGCTGACTATTACCGTTGTAGAGTGCGGAAGAACAAACCCCACTAGGAGATTACGGACACGAGGACGCGCTCAACCACGGAGAACCCTGCAAACGGTCAAACACCGATTTCTGCATCGGTGAACGAAAGTGCAGTCAGCCTCTTCTATACTAGCCACTTCACTTCACTCGTGCAATTCGCCTTTCACGCCTAACGGTTTACCACATTGATCGCCACGAATGTATTCTCAGAGTTCTCAGAGTTGATGACGTCGTGTTAGAATGACCTCAGTGAAATAAAATCAATTTATTGCCTACAAACACGACCACAATCCGCCAATCTGCTCTTCAATCCAGTCGCAGTAGGCAGCTGTGCGGATAGAGTAGTCTGAAAGAGGTGGGTGGACTTGAGCGAAATTCAATGACTTTAGAGCTACCTGGAACGTCTTGGTTACCAACTTCTCCATTTACGACGATTCCAATCTGGCGAAGTTTTGACGAGCGGATTGAACGATTTTTCTCATAGTAGAAGATCGGACTTCCGCTGTCACCCTGGGTTCGCGCCGTCAAACGCAAACGAAAACAGGCTACAACTCACGTGGTTCAAGCCGACTCGCTTTGACGACGTGCAGATCTGTTTGTCGGTAATCGGGGTCTCGAATGGAATCCACGCTTTCCTGCACGTTTCACGGTCAACGAGAGGAGTGATCGCGTAGTGCAGGTCGTGGTTATCAGGCATTGGAGTTGAATCTGTAAATTAACGCGTTGAGTATCGGAATATCGCAGTCAACCTACAGTACGGAGTTGCGTAACCAAATCCAGCGATGTAGACCCGTTGACCAGCTGGTTCTTCGGCGAAAGCGTCGTTTTTGAAGATTCTGGTCGGTTGCACGGTTTTTGTAAAAGTGAGTTGGCCATCGAGCTGAATCAGGAGAGCCATGAGTCAAACGAGCAAGTGTGGCTACAGTACCTCAACAACAGCAATATCATTCGCGTAGGTCTGATTGTCAAACTCTGGGTGCATTGTGACGCTTTTGACCCGAACCGACTGAATGCCATCGCCTTCCATCTGGTGCAGTGACGACACACCAGCGTAGATTGTTGAGTTCACATCGCCGATCATGACGGCAGCGCAGTGGGCAGCGGTGAGGACATAGCGGTTGTTGAGAATGGAGCCGCCGCAGAAGAATCCGTTCACTTCTTGCGGGAAATCTTCGCGAGTGAGGACGACGAGAGTGGGGATCGGTCGGTGAAGAAGATGACCACCGTAGACCAGATTGGAAGGATCGTCGTCAGGATGATTGCGCTGCGGGAAAGCAGCCATTGGCGAGAAGAGAAGCAGAGTTAAGAACAGGCCTATCATGGCATCAGGTCACTTGGAATGTGCTGACTAGCGCCTGTCTTTTAAGCTCCTCGACGGGACCTTTGTGATGTTTGGCGCAGAGATATCACTCTAGCCTTATCATCACTCTAGTCCTTTTGGTTTTTGTGTCTCCATCAGTGCAAATAGTGCGTGTTTATCACTAGAACACAAACCGATGAACGCGTGACAGACCAAAATGGCACAAAGAGACCAAATGCCCTAATAGAGCATCAATGATTATCGTTGACTGCTAGTTCAGTTCTACTAGATTGACTCTGTCACAGGATTGTAATCAGTTCTGTTCTCTTTATCAGTCGTCTTCAGTTGATCTGTGTTTTGACAGAAAGTGACAGAGTCCTTGACGTTCATTCAACAGTTTTCAAAATATTTAAAAACGGTTAGGAAATTGTTTGAAATTTCTTTGATTTTCTTTCTGATTTTTCAGCCAAACGGCCACAATTCTGTCTTTCCTGGCTCGTTCGAGATCAATTCGAAAAACTAGAAATAGCCAGAACACGACCAAGCGCAGTAATCAGCGTTCAGATGACACCCATCCCCATCGTGCCAAGGCCATACAGTCAGGTCAAACGCGTCTAAAAAGTGTTCTACAAATCTGGTCACCCAGAAACTGGGCTCAACCACTGTCATGCTAAGCCTTTACGGAGGCAGTTACGAACGAAGCTTGAACGCATTACGACCATGTACTAAGTTAGCCAGGTACCAAATTCTTGGCGCCAAGTTGTCCTGCGTTGAAAGAAATCAATGTCCGTGTCCGCTGTTCATTGTTTATTCCACAGTAATGCTAACATAATCAGTACAAAGCGAAGCTCAAAGTAAAATCACGTTAATTCATGCGAGCACGCAGGTGACATCGAATTTCGTAAAGTCGCGTCCGGTCAAAACAACTCCAATCTTCTTCTGCACCTCATGTGTGATGCTCGGCAAGTTGACGACAAAAACCGTCTGCTCGTACTGATTGTTGGCATTAGCGTGCGGATCCGTGATTTTGCGTTCTTCGCTGATGAAAACAGCGGTGAGATTGGAGCCGTACATCATGTGCAGTCGTCTCACGCTCCTCTCCGCGGAACTCGGGTCGACCTCAATGCTGACTCGTCCAGTAGTTTCCACGTCGCTTAATTTCAGTGGCAATCAGCTGCCATGATGCTGGACTACAACTTACAGGAATGATTTGAGTGTTCTCTCATCTTCAAACATCTTTCCTTCAGCTAAAGCGTTTTCCGTGGAGCGTTGGTGAATGACGAATTCCACTCCTCGATAAGCGCTTTTGTATCCGCCTCGAACGTCGCTGGATGCGATGTTGGTAGACGGTAGCCAGAGTACCGCTCCGTACACGTTGCTGAAACGACGTTTAGTTATACTTGGAGCATGCGTTGCTGAAAAAAGCGCGATTTTAACGGGTTTTTCAAAGCGTGTTGCCAACGAGAGCAGTTCTCAAAATTAGGCCTAAAGACAGGGTCGATTTTGTGATCCCACCATTGAGGCATATTTCAGTCCTTAAAAATTTGGGCTAATCCAGATTGGTTACTCTTTAGGAGCATTTTCTGCTCTAGCAAGGAATGAGGCAAATTTGTCGTTTTTTTCAGACTTCTAGAGCAATGACGTACCTAGGATAACTGTAATCTAAGTAGATTATACCGGTCAACTTGTTCGCCCACATTCTTTAATTCCTTGGAGGTCAGCATGTCTCTATCGATCTGAAAGTTGGCGTGTCTCTATCGATCTGAAAGTTGGCGTGTCTCTATCGATCTCGGAGACAAAAACGTACAACATAGAACTGCAATTCCTGATCTATCAACTCTTCGATCACCTTTGCGATTCCATTCACGATTATCTAAATGCGGAAGTCTTTCTATTTCGACCCAAACTACCTGTGTACTTACAGTATCTTCACTCTCAAATGAAGAACTCAATTTTCATAAAGTTTTTGGATCCGAGTATCCTGGAACGAAAGGAAATCTGATTTGTTTGCTGTCGCAGTTCTATCGTTGCGGAATGAATGTCCCTCCTCAGAAAGCGCCTGAAAATACGTGATAAATTAGTTCTTTCAGAGGTTCTTACCAAAATCGCTGTGTAGCCATGCAGTTGGTTGATTGCTTGAAGAGTGGTCGAATAGGCGCACTTCACTTTCCTACTGAAAGACCCGCTGAGAAAGTTGTCTATGCGCTAGAACAGAGACTTTGAAGGTTCATTTTCGAAAATGAAAATGAACCTGAGGATAGAAATGAAAATTCGCAAAACTCGCTTCGAAGAGCTCCATCGGCGTTGGATTGGTCCAGAACTTGTACAGCATAACGTGAATATCAAGTAGATGCCAGATCTTTGCTTTTGTCTAAAGCATCACTGAATTGGTGGTTATAGGGCATCGACCACCTACATCAACCATCAATCTATCATAAAACTGCACTTCGAAACTTTCTCTTCGCATGAGTTTCGACAAATCTGCGAATAGATCGCCCATCTCGATCATCAAAGCGTCCAATTCTTCCTGAAAGTTGAAATATGGCCTGTTCCTGAACATCCGCTACTCACGTCGTCTTCTGGCAAGATGAACCAGAAGCGATAGTACATTGGCTTTGCGATCGTCTTGTAATCGTCAAAGATTAAGGGCTGAGACGGTGTCATTCTTGCAACAGTATCATTTAATCCTTCGATTGCGTTGGCCAGGTCTTTTTTCAGGTTTTCCAAATTTTCGGCATCGATTTCTTAAGACGTTCAATTAATTGATTCATTCATCTAGGCCTCACAATCTGCATCTGTTAGATGGGTTCCTCAGACCCTCGGAATGTACAAGCTTGACGAAACTGTATGCTCCCACTGATGTATGCCGGACGTATCACCCCAAAATCAATTGAAGAGCAGTTGGATATTGCCAATATCAAATTAAATCGCAAGTTTTAACTCTATTGCGATCTGTTTTGACATTGCCTGATCGTAAGGCTTAGACAGTATAAGTATAAGCATAAGCCTGTGGCAGCTACGGTATCAAATTTGCACGAAAGTGCTTAAAAAGATGTTATCTAATGCTAAAGTTTTGCTAATGTTCTCCACTCGTTCCATAAGAACCGCGATAAATAGCAACATGGCATTTACCGTTAACAAGCGCAGCGCACTGACTTGCTTTGTCAACGAACAATTGCCTCGATTTTTCGACACAAAGAACTCGGCTAAGAATAGAATTGTTTGATGCATACCGCTGGCGTTTACGCACAGTGCAACCTGTGTCTCATTCACTGATTTTGAGCATTTAGACTCAGCTTTACAGATGCGTTTCAAGGCCTTTTGAATTATTAGCTCTCTTACCTGTTCTCTGTTGCTCTTCCCTTGCGGCCAATTCTTCTTTCCCAGTCTCTAATTCATTGAGAGCAGCCATGTTCAAGCTTCTGAATTTCGGCTCCACAGGAATATCGTTAAACTCCATAGTTTAACTCTGAAATCGGACAAATTTAACGACAAACAAGACACAGAGAGCTCAGTGGACGCGCAAACATGTTCCATGTGGTGATGGCGAGTCGAGGCGAGTGTTCTCTGCCGCCGCCGCCTCTCAGCGAACGCCCCATTACAGCAAAACATAAATAGAAAAAATGAATTGAATTCTCAGCCGCCGGCTTTCAAAACACTTCCGCGTTAGTCACACCAAACCGCTGCGAATATTCTTCTCGTTTTGGACACTTTTCACACCGATGAGCGAATCGAAAGGTGGGTGAGCTGGCTGCTTACTCGTGGTAACTGTAGAACCTTTAGAAATGACGGAAGACGAGCTGAGCGAGTTAATCAACAATCTACAGGCTACGCTGGAATTCCTGAAACTTGT
>MQUG01001892.1:0-11887 GCA_007213375.1 Steinernema feltiae | reverse complement strand
TCACTTTTCAGGCGCGCAAGCGACTTGTCGCCGCCACCTCATACGGGAGTGACGATATGGCCCTGTCGCGGGGCGTTTTTACACATATGCTCATCCAAGAGGAGTTGGAAGCAGAGGACCGCTACACTGCGGCTATTTTCGCTGCTCTCTACCCGTATGGAGATATGATCTACAACTGTGAGTTGCAGGAATCGTCGTAGATCAGAGCCTACAATTCTCGTTTTCAGCATTCAACGCGCACATGTTCTTCCAAAAGTACAAGAAGTTTGTGAAGAACGACAAAATGCTCTACATGTTTGCCTCTAAGATTTCGGAACTCACTTTCATGCCGGAAGCGCAGCGTCAAGAGCAGCGCGAGAAGTTGCGCAAGGCGCAGTCGGAAGATCAGCAAACGGTGCCTTCGATGGAGCAGGAGCCTGAAGATCCCCGTCAAGTCCCGGCTGGCAATCAGTGATTGACTTCGTTTGATTGACGTATGCGTTGTTCCTTTATCTTCTGTTCTTTCTAATCTTTGTTTTGTATGTCGTTTGTACGTGTTCACATACGTGTCTACGTGATTCTTGAGTTCATTTACGAGTTTTGCGTATCTGTTTTCAATTTTTAAACTTTGTAGTCTCATTCAAACTGATTTTCGACTTTTGTAATGTGAATTTTGTGTTTCGGTCGTCTTTTGTAATGTCTTAAAATTAATATTTTAAAATTAATAATAGCAGTTCGTGGGGGCGTCATGACATTTCCGCGCAAACCGTTGCCGCGCAACCGTTACCGCGCAACCGTTACCGCGCAATCGGTTACCGCGCAAACCGTTACCGCGCAATCTGTTACCGCGCAGACCGTTACCGCGCAAACCTTTGCCGCGCAATCTGTTACCGCGCAATTTTGGTAGCAGCGAATTGAAGACAACAACTTGTTACAAAACATCTAAACGTTGTTCTTATTAGATTAGCAAAGCCTATCTGTGCGGAGCCTGAACACCATGAATGCCTGGTAAGTCAGGAAACTAGGCTAAGCACCCTCGGCTATGCCTAAGTTCAGCTTAGTGCGAAGCATCATCTTAGTTTTAGCGCCGGTTCGTCAAATAAATAAGTCGAAAGAAAAGCAGTAAAAATTTTACCGCGCAAAACTGCGCTCTAAATTGCGCGGTAAGCGTTTGCGCGGTAACAGATTGCGCGGTAACGGTTTGCGCGGTAACGGTTTGCGCGGTAACGGTTGCGCGGCAATGGTTTGCGCGGAAACGTCGTGTCACGGTTCGTGGGGCAAAACACCAAGACATTCTATAAAGAAAGGACCGTTAAGCGAGGTGAAACAGACGCGATCACCCAGGAGGTTGGCACTTACCTGGCACTTTTTGTGAACTTGCACGTGACCAGCTCAATTTCACGTAAACTCGAGTTTGTATTCAAGGCAACGCGTTGAAACAGATCGTGTTAGACTATAATTTTCAAAATCGCAAAAATACAAAATTAGTTGGACCGCAACAACGGAAATTGCGTTTAATTCTCGAAATTGCGCCCAACAAGCGCTGATGTAAAGACGGCGTCTTTGCGCTCATCTCGCCTCGCGTGGTTCCCGTAATTGACAGCAACTAACAAATTGTAGCATACTAAGTTTTTTGGTCAATGGAAGGCCACGAAGTGGACAATCCAATTTTCTCTGAAATGTGGCACAAATGTAGGTGTATGCTGTTATAGTGGATTCTACATTCTACTGCGCCGAGAAAAAGCGCGCGAAAGGTCACAGAAAAAGATCCCCAGAGATTTTCATATCATTTTTATTTGGTCTAAAGTCACTTTTTGCGCACAAATGCATTGTTAAAACGCCTTGTAAACACTTGGAATCTTGTTAAATTAATTTCGTTGTTATTCTGCATGAAATTGTAAGATACCGAGTTTTTACTGCTAAGTTTGCGATGTGCTAAAAACGGGCTGAATGTAGCAACCCATTCCATGTCTCCATTGAAGTCAACAGGACTCAAATAAGCGTCAACAAGAAATCAAAAAGAAGGTTGTTATTTCAATCTTGGCATTTGCAACGCTGGAGAAAACGACTTTTCTTATAAATCTCTCTTTGAAATTGTGATTCACGGAGCTCAAAACAAGCCAGCTAAAACTTGCAGACAGCAGATGTGAAGGTTGTTTTTGGTAATTCTGTTATTGAGAGCGCCATCGCAGACGATAACGAAATGCGGCAAGCTGAAATGCTCAACCAGGCAGCCTGTGTCAGGTGGTGCCGGCCTGGCGAACGTGCATTTTAAGTGAACATTAAAATTGACCTTTGGCTTTTGAGCGTTTGAAGTGTTACTCACGTGTCGCCTGGCGCTTCTAGGAACGGATTATCGACGTGAGTTGGATTTAGCGCAATTAAGAGAAGAACTAGAAATTGCATAGTTGCTCTGCATCGATGAACTCAGATGCGAACGCCAACACGTCGCAGTTGCTCCCCTCGAAGTCAACATCAACAGAAATCAGCAGAGACGTCGTTTTCACAGATTTTCAAGAAGCTCTTGTGGACGTTGTTAGACAAGAATGACGCAATCAGAGTGCTTCGTTCTCTCTTCTGCGCGATGGTGGACAGAGCCGAACGCGCACTTTGGGTGAGCTGGCGCTGAGCGGACGATGCCGCCGCAAAGGGAGACGACGACGAACGGGGGAACTTTGAAGGGATCGTCGGCGGCGAGAAAGTGCGGAGGGACCGATGGGGACCGTCGTCAGCAGTGCGGCATGGCAGACTGTCAAATGAGTTGTTAACTTATCAAATTTGGCATTTTTAGTATGAATTAACGAGCGTTTGAAACGCGCTTTATTTAGTCTTCTTTTCCCTGTTTTTTGATTTGCTTAAAAGAAACGGAGAGCTAAACAAAAACAAAATAAATTTGGAGGTATGGGGAATCGAACCCCAGCCCTCTCGCATGCTAAGCGAGCGCTCTACCCCTGAGCTATACCCCCACGTTCTGGTATCGTTTGCAATTTATAGTTTAGCTGGACACCTTCCTTAAAGTCATTCTGACTGATTTTGTTGTGTTCTCGAAAGGAAACCACAGAAAAGGCGTCGTTTTGTGCGCAGTGCTGACATCATTCTATGCTTTGTAGCGAGCCTATAATTGGCTTTATGATTCAGAATTTATTTACAAGTTAGTCGTCAAATGCCGAATTAAATGACGAAGAGGCGAGTTTTTGCTAACCATTGAGGCACGTCAACGCGTAATTGTTTCTCAGAAAACTAAGAATAAACTTGTCATTCAGTGAACAAGCGGACTCGAACACTGCCACCTTAAACACAGTCTTTAAACGCTAATAACGCGTTAAGCTAAGATAAGTTTAAAGTCCGCCTGGATCAAACTTCAGTGAACAATCTTAAATAAAGTGTATTGAAAATATTTAAAAACGTTTTTGCAACATTTGGAACCTCTGCAAGTGAGCATGTCGAAGCTGTAGCTGTTCTTTCAAAAATGGGTTTAGACGACAAACAAGTTTTTAAGTTATTTTAACTAGCATTTTCTTAGCAATGACGTCTCAAACTCTCGTTTTTGCGTGCCGCCGCAACTCTAAACTGTGAACACTGCTGTTTTTAATTTTCAGCGCCTTTTTGGTGTCTTTAGAACTATAGCGATTTAACTAAGATGCTAATGACGTTTCGATTTGTGCGGATGTGAAATTGTCAACAAACGATTTCCGATCGATTGAGTCGCCGAACTAAAGAAGAATAAGTTTGGAAATATAAAAAAGATATCGGAAAATGAGGAACCGATTTCAGATCCTCTCGCCTCTGTCGCCAAGCTAATCCCAGACATGAGAGCGAATTACGGGTCAACAAGGCTGACTGCACACATGCAAACATGTGCAGATAGCAACACCAAAATGTAAGAAAAGAGGCAGAGAATCGTGGCTTATTGGATTGCTCTGTCGTTTGTTATATCAACGGTAGCTGTTCGCTCAATTCGTGACTTTTGTCTTGAAAAAACTGACCTGGAGGTATTCCTGGGAATCGAACCCCAGCCCTCTCGCATGCTAAGCGAGCGCTCTACCCCTGAGCTATACCCCCACGTTCGAGTAGCCTTGAATTCCCTTTGAATTATGAGTCTGCTCTCTGTTCGTCTGTCGGCAAATGTCGCGGAGGATGGTGATAAGCGCGCGTGGGAAAGTCGGGAGACGAATTGTCTTATCGTCGGCGTTTTTCCATTTACGCACTCGAGTCGGCTCGCTTCCTGTTGCAATTATCAATGATTATCATTTGATTCTCCGCGCTAAGAGGAGCGTTTGGACTGCTGAAAAGTGATTTGGAAGCGTAAGCATGAAATGTGGCTCCACGCACTTGGTGATAAGGATCGAGAAAGAAGAAATGATCGTTAAGATGGCAAACGTGCGGCGCCAGTCGCGAAATGTAAACATCTCCTTATCTTATATTTAAGAATTTGATTATTTAAACCACTGTTTATTGAAGCAATTTATGATTTAGACTGCTTACAAAAACGTTTATTGAGCAAAATCTAGTGCCAAAGTAAGCTCACAGCGAACACAATCACAAATCCCAGAGAGATCGTCACAGAAGAAGCAGTCTTTCCATGGCCTTTAGGATGAACAGTGACGACTTTGTCCTCATCGTTACAGTAATCCGTGTCACAACACGTCATGTTGAAGTTGAACCCTGTCACCGCAACCGTGCTGTTATCCTAAATAGAGCCGACTTAAAACAGTCGATCGTTCACTCGTTCTCCTACCGTAGGACAGTCCGACGAAACCGCTTTGAAGAACTCATTTTCGTGCGCACATCCTTCGATCAAATTGCCGCTCTGGTCGAATACGGTAACGCACTTATCCGACGGAACCGAACATTTGACTTTCGTTTGCGTTTGGTTGTTCAGATTGTAGTTGGAAAGCTCTTGAGAGGCGCTTTCGTCCAAGCTCACCTCGCTGTAGCAGTAGCTCGGCTCCCAGCTGTTGCAGTTGTCCTTGTCGCAACAGCAGATGGTTACGGTATCACCGAAGAGGGTGCCTGGAGCTGTTGCACATTCTGTGGTCTGGAATAAGACCACAAAATCAACGAAAACCGTAGTTAAACATACCATTTCGCTGCAGTAAGACGAGAAGAGTTCAATCACGCTGTCGCTCGAGCAGCCGCTGATTTTTCCACTTGCAACTGAAAATTGTGAATTGTGAATTTAAAACGAATAAGCTACAGTACCTTTAAGCTGAACGCATTCATCCTCCACACCGCTGCAAACCATCGATTTTTTGGGCGACAACGCGAGAGGCATTCCAGCGTCTTTGAGAGATTTGAGAGTGGTCGCGTCGAGATTCACTTCTCGGTAGCAAGTGCGATTGTTTGCGACGGGCGAAGGCGCGGAATCTCTGTTGCAATAAGCGCTGTCACAACATGTCATGTCGAAAGTGACGTTGTTGACGACCAGAGGAAGGTGCTCATCCTCTTTGGATGGACAACTTTTGCCATTAATGAGAGCGCTGATCGTCAATTCCGTTTCACAGCCGTAAATAAAGTTGGAAGGTCCGTCTGAAATTTGAATTTTAGAATCAAAATTTGCTTCAGTCGAAATCTAGGAGAGGGTTGTGCTGTACTTTGACTAGATCTATTCTAATTTCTGAAATTTGACTCAGAAAACAAATTAAATTTCCACTTTTGTAAAAGTTTAATATTGCATACCTCTCAACGAGACGCAGTTCTGCCAGTACCAGTCGCAGGGGCTTTTGAACCAGTCTTTGTTGCTCACGCCATACGATTTGAGTTGACCGAGAAGTTGCTGATCCAGGTGCGTTTCTCCGTCACAGGTATGTGGTGACCGCCCGCCTACATAATCGTTGCAGTTGTCTGTATCACAGCAGTCGCTGCTGTATTGCAGTCCCCAATCGTGGCCGTTTGCGATGGTCTGAAATTTGTGGTTAGCTTTGAGGGTTGTTGATGACAAAACGGAGCTTACCGTACAGCCGGTATCCTTCAGAATTCCGGCCAAATTCGAGCAGCCACTAATAATGCTTCCGTCTTCGACTAAAATTCAATTCCAGACCTTTTTGAATAGAACATAGAGCGCAGACTCACATTTAATCGTAAGGCAGCCGGCGCTTTCAATCATAAAGTTGTGGCAGTCGAAAGCCGACGAATCCGCATACGCCAAATTGTAGCCGCCCTTGGTGGTTAAAGCGTTGTAGACATCACGGGAGACAGAGACGACATTCGTGCAGTGCCTGGAGAGCCAAGTGGCGTCGACGTGGGTGGTCGAGAGAAGTCCGAGCAGCGGCAGGAGAAGAAGACGCATTCTGCAGAAGTGAATTGGACTCCTGCCGGCAGCCTTCTTAAATTGAGTCAAAATGACGTCGTTTCCGGGGGTGGAGAGGCGTTTATGCGCACGTAGGATGTCAAAATTGTTATCTTATTGCTGCTGCTTCACTCCAATTCTTATCAGAGACGCTGCTGCTGTTGCTAGCGCAATTGAGCATAATTCTAAATTGGTTATCAGTGCGCAGACAAGCTAACAATTGTCAATTTTGTGAATTACGATCTACTGGAGCCTTAGCAAACGTTTATCTAAACGCATTATTGCGGCAAATGAATGCTTGATGATGATTCATTTGGCGGTCTCGTTCATCAGCCCACTGCGAGTTGTTTACAGTTTGCATAGAGCGCCGCGCATTTGTTATCTTAGAATCATGGCGCCTCATTTGCCACTCCGCTATGAAATCATCCATCCGGCGCTGTTGTGGAAAGTTTTGAAGCAAGATATCCACGTTTTTTGCTACTCAGTTTGTTAAAGGTTTAGACGTCTCTAGTTTGCAGGTTGTTCCTCGTTATGTACGGAAACCGAAGCCTTATTGCACGCTGAGCAGCTGCTCTAGTCTTGAGTTATAAGTCGCGTTCGATTAATTTGAATTACGAGTCTCCTATCCGGTTGTCTGTCTGCGAATGTCTGTGAGGGTGGTGATCGGAAAATGTTGAACTAACTGTGTTCGTCTTATCGTCGGCGTCTTTACGCACTCAGCACTCAGCACGATTCGTTTCTGTTGCAATTGTCAATGATCATCAGTTCAGGAAAGCACCCAAAATGTCCCCTTTTGGCGCTTGTCTCCAAAGATGTGGGCCTTTGTTTGCTGCCCACGCCGTCGAAGAACCATTTACACCGATGCAATCGTGAAAATGTCGACAAAACGTAGTTTGATCAATTCATTCGACAAACTGCAGTGCATAGAAGCACTAGAAACTGAACGATTTTTTGAAAAATTATAATGCGATTTTCAACCCTCACACGCTGTCGCTATACCCACGTTTGACAAGTCTTAAATTTCCTTTGAATTACGAGTCTCCTCTATGTTCGTTTGTCTGCTGATGTCGGGGTGAGGAGGTGATAAGCGAATGTGGGCGATCGGGAGATGCTGAACTACTTGTGTTCGTCTTATCGTCGGCGCTTTTCCATTTACGGACTCGAGTCGGTTTGGTTTGTGTAGGAATTATCAATGATTATCATTTGATTCTCCGCGCTAAAAGGAGCGTTTGAACTTTGATGGTTAAGACTCTGTCACTGCAAAAAGATTGTCAAATCAGTGAATATGAGCTTTTTGCAATCGCTTTTTTTCAGAATTAGAGTCATTATTTGCTAAAGTCTTTAAAAATTAGAAGCTCCGTTCTTATTGCCAGAGTGAGCTACTTCGGAGGAGACCACAGATGTTCGATGTGCAAATAGCAACAAAATGAGGACCAAACGGCAAGAAAAAACCAGAGAATCGTTGTGAATCGTTGCTTGTTTGATTGCTCTGTCGTTTAATATGACAACAATAGCTTTAGTGTTTAAAAAAGACTACTTTTGACATCAAACATGCCTAATCTACCACATCAGCAAAATTGACAACAAACACACCAGACAGTTTAACTGTAATTCCGATCACTGCATCCATCAAGCAGTATAAATTATTTTTTCCGTCTTTGTGTTTGAATTGTTAATGTTATTTTAAGCTAAGCTGTTTCTCATTCTAAGCTGTTAATCCAGATATTTAAATGAAGAACATGTAAGAGGGCCGGATTCAATTCCCCGTACCTACAAACGTTTTAATTCTTAAGCAATGCTTGGCTATCAAAATTAAATTGACGCATTTTTGTCACAGAACTGTGCGCTTTGGTGAAGGCATCAAATATGAGCGGCGCCTTTCGCGAAACGTAAACAATTTTCTTATCAGTGATGCGATGAACGAATAATTCAATTTATTGACGATCAACTCGAACAACGCAAAGTCAAAATAGCCAAGTTGGGCGGGCGCTGTTTCTTGTCCATTTGAGCTCGTAATGCTAGGCGGTTTAACTTTTCGATGGTTTTGTCTATTACAGGATTGGGAGATCGACATGAAGTGAATAAAATCTGTTGTTCTTGTTCTTGGAGTTGATTGCCAATAAATCGAATTATTCGTTCAGCATATTGCTGATAAGAAGATGTTTACGTTTTGCGAGAGGCGCCGCACGTTTGCCATCTTAACGATCGTTTCTTCTTTTTCCTTATCGCCATTTTGCGTGGAGCCACAATTGATGCATCCATCGCTAAAACACTTTTCGGCAACGTCACTGTGGCGTCAATTTGATCGCCAATTTGGGAAAAACTTGGTTTTGTAAACAACAATATGTTTTGGAGAAATGGGAAATTGAAGCGAGCGCTCCACCCCAGTTTTAGCTGTACTTCAACGTTAGAGTGTTCTGTGAGTTGATGACCAGATTACTAAAGTATTTGTTCTTTGTTTTTTTTCAAAATCGCTTCCAATCAGGGAAAATGCCATTGTCTGAGCGGTTTTGCTTGAACTGCAATTGAGCAATTGATTTAATAATGTTGAGTGAATTTAGCCGCAGATTCATCTTAATCATCAAAGTCCAAACGCTCCTCTTAACTGCGACAATCAAAGGCTAATTCAAACAATGCAATTTACACAATCCTTATCACCAAGTGCGTGGAGCCACAATTGATGCTTCCGCCTCCAAATCACTTTTCAGCAGTCCAAACGCTCCTCTTAGCGCGGAGAATCAAATGATAATCATTGATAATTGCAACAGGAACGAATCGTGCTGAGTGCGTAAATGCAAAGACGCCGATGATAAGAAGACTGACACAAGTAGTTCAGCATCTCCCGATCGCCCACATTCGCTTATCACCTCCTCACCCCGACATCAGCAGACAAACGAACATAGAGGAGACTCGTAATTTATAAGCAATAACTCGTCCGCGGCTGGAGCATGTCTGACACAAATTGCGGCAGTTTTTGTGTCGTATTTCTGTGTTTTGTGTTCAATTTCTTAATCAATACGTTTTTAAACGACTTCGGAAACACGTTTCCGTCGTCGCGGTACTATTCGCTGAGAACATCGCTGGTTTATTTGACAAAGATTCAAAAATAAAGTGGAGATTCGTGAATGCTTATTTAATTGTTTTCTTGTTTGTTGTAACAGCAATAGCTGGTCGCTTATATTATGACAATGAAATGAGGAGGTGATTTTCAATCTTCTCATCTCCGTAGCCAAGCTAAACTCTACGAGTCTGTCTGCACACATACATTCATCATCGATGTGCAAATAGCAACAAAATGAAGACCAAAGTGCAAGAAAAGAACCAGAGAATCGTTGCTTGTTGGATTGCTCTGTCGTTTGTTAGCTGTTAGCTCAATTCGTGACATTCGTCTTGAAAAAATGACCTGGAGGTATGGGGAATCGAACCCTAGCCCTCTCGCATGCTAACCGAGCGCTCTGCCCCTGAGTTATACCCCCACGTTTGAGTTACCCTGAATTCACTTTGAAATAGTAATCGGAACATGAATTGCATAAGTCTCAGAATCGGCGCCTCTGCTCGTTTTCAGAAAAGCAAAAATTAGCCTAAAAAAGACGTTTGAAAGCTAAACAACCTAACAACCTAAACCTACCAAACAGCATTAATATAGTAGTTTAAGCAGTTTTGCTCCGTTCGCGCTTTGTTCGCTGCGAGAACACAAAACAAAAGGAGGAATAGCACCAGACGCAACATCACATCCTCCCAGCACGCCGCTCTGTGACTGAATTTGAAAACTGTGAGCCAGCCTATGAATAATCACCGTCCATTTCCTGGATTATCGAACAGTCATCGCACAATGACACCGGGGTTAATCGATCATTTTGTTTCATAACGCGCTGCACCCATGTGGAAGTCATTGGTCGTCTTTTTTCTGTTCATTTTTGTGCCAAATTTGGTGACTACCCACTCCTCTATGCTCGAATGGGGCAAAAAACGAGCTCCTTGACGTTATACAGTAAGTTTCAATCCCATCAACTTGTAGTAGAGTCTTTTTTCCAGAATATACGCCACGATTCATCGATCTTGCAATCGCCGGTGTAAGAATTATTCAGTTTTAAACCAATCTGACTCCTTCAGGTGGCCAAGAGCATCGGAACAAGATGGAGGCGCAGTGGGCAGCGATCACCGCTCTCTATAAGGCCGATCCAGCAACGAACATTAGCAGAGTCATCGATCTCTACGAGAAGGTTTCTCCAGTTGGAGGCGCAGCAGCTAGGACTTCGTACCAAAAGTTCATGGCATTGATCGATAACTACGAGCCAATTAGCAGGGCAAAAATTGAAGAGGTACGTTTTTGCCATTGTCGAAATCAAATCGAATGTTCAATGTTAAAGTTCGAGCTCGAGCGCTGGCTCGGCTCCATCGAGCGCAGACAGCGCAGTCTGTTTTCAAAAGTAATTAGGGTGTTCAGTAGGATGGTTCTGGTGCAACTGTTTTTGCATGTTGTTTGCTGCATAGTTGGTAAAACGCATTTCACGAATTTGCACGAAATGAACACGAAAAGATAGAATAAAGCCTTGCAAAAATCTTCGCAAGACCACATTTGCTAAATTAGGAATAATGAAAATGCATTCGGTGCATTCGGTGCAGCCGAGATGGCGCGCGAGCGCGAACTGAACGTTCGATTTGACTTCCCTTGTAAAATGCAAAATCTAGATTTGAGACTGTCTGATGTCTACAGAAAGTGAATATCTAGACTATCTGATGTCTAAACACTGAGATCAATTCATTTTTAGTTCAATTATGACGTCATTTTTGTTTCTTTAGTTCCTTGAAGAGATGGCCGAGGCAATGTTCCTCCGCACCGAATACCACACCGCCTACGCCCTTTTGCACTACCTCCATCTTCGAAATGGCTTGGGAAAAACGCGCATCCTGGTGCGTGAACTCTTTCCAGCGTGTGAGCAATTGGCGAAAAGTGAGTGAAACAACCGTTTTCAGTTGTTCAATTGTGGTTTTAGTGAAAGAAATCAAAGAATTCTATTTAAAGTATCGCGGACACGAACCAAGATCGGTCTTCATACTGTCCAAGTTTATGGCACTTTTAAAATGGCTGCAGTTCCAGCATAAGCTTTGAAGTGGTTGGTTGCGAGAAGAGATTATGCGCTTAATAAAGTTATTCAAAATAAACACATTGTAGTCAATGATTGATTGTTTGGAGAAAAACATTTAAAAAATTTTCTCCGCATCGCAGTTCCACTCATTTACTACTTAATCCAAAACGACACGAGTTTGGCCTGTCACCTGCTCCTGTTAACATAATTTGTATGCCTTAATCTAACAAGTTATAACACAAAGAAATACAATTCTGTAAATTCAACGAAACTCAACGCAACGCAGCTGGTGCGAATGCAAATGCGAGCGCGACGGTTGCGACGGGCACGGACGTGTTGTCAACAGTCGACGCGCCGCTTTTGGCCCCCTGTTGCCTCATAAGTGATCAAGCGCCAAGTCAAGTCAAATCCAATCCGCAATAACTATCGCTCCAGGTCGCAGACCCCTGTAGTAAATGACAGGAACTGCGATGAGCGCAGGTAACTTGCGGAGAAGACTTTTTTAAATGTTTTTTCTCCAAACAATCGA
>MQUG01001891.1:0-12958 GCA_007213375.1 Steinernema feltiae | reverse complement strand
CCAGTTTGACGTCATCTGCCCGAGATTTAAAGGATTGAGAAGGAATCTTTCTGCGAGCATCTTTCTGTTGAAAAGCAATAACGAAGCCCGATTGTACTGCTTGCGCGTTACAAATGGCGCCCACAGTTTGTCGCAGTTTGTTTTTGCTTAATTTCTGTGTCGGTTTTGGGTTTTGGTTAATCATAAATTTGTGTTTTTTTAATCTTTTTAATGTATGCATGAAAACTCCTTTCTTCATCCTCGCTCGCGCTGTTTTCGTTATTGGCACAGGCGCAAGAGGAGCACTATTTTACCGTCCCAACTTTACGGACGACAGAACCGCCAAGGACGTTAGCGCCAACAATAGTAGGGCCAGGCACATGTGACTTCCTGGAGCCGAAAAAGGCAAAAAATTGTCATTTGCTGACCAATCGTCGCGCGAAACCGCTAAATTCAATTTGGAATCGTTTCTCACCCAGACAGCCACAAACCTGTGGTTCCTGGGTCATTGTAGACCCATTGGAGGCGTGAGGAACGATTAGGCCATCAGAATCGCGTAAACCAGCCGGATACAAGCTTCCGCATCAAACGGTCAGAATACGACCGTATCGCGCACATGTGACCTCAGAATCCAAAATCTCCAAAATTATTTGGAGCGATGTTCCTGTCCCTTTAATCACACCTTTGACAAATAGCACAGAATTTTTGAATTCTGTGGTTTATGAGGGCTTCTCTCTTTTCAGAAATCAATTCAAATATTCATTTCCTCTCTAACTATGTACAGAAAGCGGCTGGAACGAGTTGAACGTCCGCATGTTCGCGGTGAAGAAGATGATCACCAACCTGAAAATCAGCGTTGAACCAAAAAAAGAGCCAAAAAACAAGATTTACCCGTCGAGAGAGTGCACCAACGCCACAGATAGAAAGTGCTGAGGAAACGGAGAAGATCGTTGGGGATCGCGAAGCCGAACGAAGTTGAAATCAGGGTCACAGGGACCAATTCGAGGCGTGAGGAACGATCAGGCCATCAGGCCATCGGACATTAACGCTTAAACCAATAATCGTGGCGCAATAATTGTCGCGCTATTGGTTTTGGCGCTATTCACCGCGTTAATTTTCAAGAACCATAATCTGAACTCTGAAGTTTAGCAATCGTGAATGTTATTTGATCCCTATTCCCACTCGTCTCTACGGTAACCAGATGTCGCATATCTAATGCGTCCTCGCTCGCTTACTCAACGTATTGTCCTATTCCCATTCCAAGCTCGTACTCTATTGTTCTCATATTCGAAATGCTTTCTATTTAAGCTCATCTTCAGTTGTTACCTCCACGGAGCGTAATACAGAGTTGTATTGCTTACTCTTGTCCCTGCTTTCGTTCTGACAGCTCTGGCAGTGTTCTCTTGCTATTCTATGTTGGAATAAACTTCTCATCAAACGTTGGGTCACCGTTCTTCTGCCATTTCAGTTTGGCTGCCGAAAACCTCACAAAACAGCTGTTGAAAGCTTCACACTTTGCATTGCTTTAAAACCAAAAATGCGATGCTCGTGTCATCCTATGGCATTGCTTTCAGCGCAAATGCTCCCCATTTAAGAGAGGGATTCCTGCGATTATCGACAACGACTTGAACAATCAAGATGATCAACTCCTTCCGTGGATTCAACGGTCTTGCAGTTCCAACTGATGCCGGAGTCAACAATCCCGCTTCCGCGTTGCAGGACCTTCTGGCGCGTTTGCGTTCACACAGGTCTCTCACCTCTTCAAACCCTTCTACAACGCCCGAAGTCGACCTAGAGGCCGTAGCCACGGAAGCTCCGAAGTTCCATGACCCCGCTGCAACCTCCGAAGCCGTTGGCGGAGTCAACAGACCCAACAACGACATCATGTACGGTCTGATGTCGCCGTCTTACAGCAGACGCCTTCAAGCCGTTCGCACCGTCATCAGCCAAATCCCAAAGGATCTGGTGACCGGAAACGCGTTCATCAAGACGCTCAGATCCCCCGCGTCCTACGAGAACTTTGACAGAATTTTGAACGACGTGGCCAAGTTCCTCGCTTCTCCGTTGCTCGTCGCCGACCTCGAATTCCTGAAAGAAGACCCCGAGAAGCTGTGCACGATCAGCTCCGCCCTGAACATGGTCGGAAATTTGGTCAAGAAGGAGCGAAAAGGCGCAAAGAAGTACGAGGAACTCGCGGAGGCTCGGAGGATGATTTCTGAGCTTCGACAGGAGGTTGCAGAAGCTGAGGAAGCCAGAAAGCAGGCGGAGATGACCCAACTGGAGGTCCTGGCCGTTCAGGAAGAGAACGTGAAACTCAAGGACGAACTGAAGAAGAAGGAAGAGGAGATCGCGGATCTGAGCAAACAACTCGCTTCTGCTCAGTTGACTCCCGGAAGCGGCCAGAAACGTGAAGAAGAGGATGAAAGAGCTCAAAAGACAATGCTCCGCGCAGAAACGAGTCAAACGACCGCGATCAACGCCAGAATCTCGACTTTTCTACAGATTCAGGAACCCTACGATGTCTCCGTCAGCTCTGCTTCTCAAATCCCGCCCTGTTTGTCCTTGAAGTACCTGCGGTTGCAGCTCCAAACCAGGAATGCGAAGAAGAAGATAGCGATCAAAGTACAATGCTCCGCGCAACATCGAACGCAACCAACACCCAGAATCTTGATTCAGTTCGGTTACAGATTCACGGACTTCTCCGATGTCTCCAGGCAGCCCTGCTTCTCAAATCCCGCCATGTTTTGTCCTTCAAGTGCCTACTGCTGCAGCTCCAAATGCCGAAGTTCAGAAGCAATCAACATTGTCAGAGACTCGTCAGAGAAACTCCTCCGCAACCAGCGGCGAATGGAGCGAACGCAGAAGAAGATCGAAGAATTGAGGAAACGACTCGCTGAGCCAATGACGTTGAAGAAGTCGTTTGAAGTTGAAAACGAGCTGAAAAGGGCGGAAGCAAAGCTGTTCTTTCTCGAGATGATTGATGATCAAATCCTTTCAGAGAGGAGAAGCGATTCTGCTCGCGAAGCAACGAGTCTTCCTGAGTAGAGGTGTTCGAAGCGCCTTTGTGGCTTGTGTTTGGTTAAAGAATAAAGCGTTCTTGAAAGATTTGTGTCACTTGAAAGTTATCACTGTGCTGAATTTCGTACCTTTTGTCACAATGCGAATGCGATGTCGCGTGACCTCAGAACAACTATGAAAGCTTATTCCCTACTGTACCTGGCCACTTTATCCAAGAACAGGAACGGCTCGTATCTCAGGAGTTGTGACGATTTTTTTGAATACTTTACCACTTTTCGCAAGGACTTTTTTTGTTGATATGTCCACCCGTACCGTTGCCGCGCATTTAGTTCGAAATGGATAGGAAACCGCATACGTTCGGTGCGGTCTGAACATAAAGAAAAGTTTTGCTTTTTCGTTTAAAAATTTTCAGATTCACAGGCATCTGTGCAGTTCTAACAAAAGAAAATGAAAATCGGCGGCGGCGGAAGCTACCAGCGCCCGTTGCACATCGCTGAAATACGGATTTCTTATTGCTCATCTATAGTTGTCATCTAAACTATTCTCGGTTTTTCAGAAATGAGAGAGTTTTGTCTGGATTAAAACTGGGCGTTGCGACAGGCTTGATGCATCTGATCTTGCAAAACTGTCATGTTTACCGTCTTCAAATAGCTGGGAATCAGGCTACCGGTTTCAGGATAGTTGGCGGCGCTTCAGTCACTAACTGAAGCTTACGTTGGTGAACGTACGAATTTCCAAGTGACGTTCGATTACCAGCTTCTATCGCTATGATGGGTTCGCATTCCAACCTGAATTCGTGTTCAATTCGTCTTTGCAGATGGACGTGCAGCCTGGAACGTCTCAACAAAACGGCAAATCGCGAATCGACAAGAAATTGCTTCAGAAAGTCATCACAACGTCGTTCAATGGTATCGTTTTGTCTTCATCTCGCTTCAACCCGTAAATGCTCCGCGATTTAAGCTTTTGGCGGACACCCGAACGACTACTTTCTCTTTGAAAACGGCACCGTTTCGTTGGAAGAGTTTAATCAGGATCCTGAACGCTGCCGGCGACCTTTTCTTAACAGAACCGACTCTGCTTGAGATTGACGCGCCAATCACAATCTGCGGCGATATTCACGGCCAATTCCACGACCTTCTGCGCATCTTCCTTTTGCATCAAAAACCCCCAAAAACGCGTTATCTCTTTCTCGGGGATTACGTGGATCGAGGGTTCCAGTCGCTCGAGTGTGTTCTGTTTCTATTCAGCCTGAAGCTCCGCTACCCGAACTCCATATTCCTGCTTCGTGGAAACCACGAAAGTGGCGCGATAAATGGCTTTAAGAAAGTGGAGAATAATCTGCTTAAAGAGTGTACGTTTCCCGCCTTAAACATGCGTTTTTCTTCAATCCAGAATTTAGGCAACGAACGATTCAACCAACCGGACGCTGACAGACTTTACCGTATCATGAATTCGACTTTCCAATGTCTGCCCGTGGCCGCAATCGTCGGCAAAGCAATCTTCTGCGCTCATGGAGGGATTTCGCCGTTCCTACAGAGCATGGATCAGATCAGGAGCATCAAGCGACCCTCTGATTTGCCATTATCCGGACTGATGTCCGACCTTTTGTGGTCAGATCCGGCAAAGGACGAAACAGTTGATTACTGGGGCCCGAACAGCCGCAATTGCTCGTTTGTGTACGGTCCAAAGGCGGTGCGCAAGTTTCTGGATCGTTTCGATTTGGATTTCATTTGCCGCGGGCACGAGAGCTTCTACAACGGCTACTCGTTCTCGTTCGATCGGCAAGTTCTGACGATATTCTCCGCGCCAATGTACGACGGAGGAAGCCGCGGTGCGATTTTGCGCGTCACGTCGGACCTTCAGTGTACAGTTCACGTGAGTTAGTCCAGTTTGATTCAGCTCAGTGAAAGGACTAAATTTGCAGACTGTAATCTTGGATGCGGGACACAGCAAAAAGCTTGAGAATCTGCTCAGGAAAGTCGAACAACGAAATGCGGACGCTGAGAAGCTGACAGCGCGATCGCCCAGTGATGTTTGGAATGATGAGCGAATCCACAATGCGCTGATGTGGACGTATGAATATGTAGAGACGATATTGCAATAAATAGATCGATGTGAATTGAACATGAACTGAAGAATAAGGCGAGAATCCGACTCTGAAATCGGCAACAACGACGTAGATGACGAAAGCGAGGACTACGACAGATGCCTGGTGATTTGCACCTCGTGCCACAAGAAGATCCGCGGGAAGCGCTACCATCGGCTCCACCACATCGCTGTCCACGAGAACTTCAAACTGCAGTGTCCTATCGCGAAATGCACCGCTCGTCTCGGCGTCCACAGCCTTCGACCGCATCTGGCCGCCCACCGCAAGATGAAGAGCGGAAATCTGAGCAAAGAGGAGCGGAAGCTACAAGAAGGGAATGCAGTTCGAGGCGCAGTATTTCCCCGAAAAGAACCTCTCGAAGATTCTGAAGAAGAAATCGGTCGCCAACGACGTCTGCAAGCTCTGCGACGCGAAGATCAGCTCGCTTCCCGGCCAGCGCGATCACATCGCCGGCCACTTGGGCATGAAGATTCCGTGTCCACTCAGTTCGTGCGACTACGCCGGCCTGCAGAGCAAGATGTTCCATCATCTGAATACGGTGCATCTGAAGAAGATTACCTCGCTGAATCAGAAGAGGCAAAAGCGGTGGAAGGAGTCGCAGGAGTACGTTTGATCATTTGCTGCGGACGAGGTAACTCGGGCATTTCTCAGCAAGATTTGGCGCTACAGTAACATTCACAAAAACGCCAAACAAGCGTTTGCATCGCAATTCTTGACATGATGTAACTGATGTGCGTTCGCACCACATTTACGCATCACATTGCAGCATTTAAACGACGAAAAAATTCTACGATCCCGATCGCTAATTAGTTTCAGGACAAAGTAAGTCTTTCCAACCCTACACAAGCCCACAAATCTCATCTCCTCATCAGCGGCTCTGAACACGACAAGTCCCTGAGTCCCCCGAAGCAACTTCGACCACACTCCATGAACGACGTTCCCGTGCTCTTCTACGACGCAGTTTGCAGCAGTCAAGTTGCCCGAAGCACCATTTCCGAATGTCGGCAACTTTCCGGACGCTTCGGCCAAATCGCTGATAACGCTTTTGACAACGCGACGTTCCATTACGTTGCAATAATAAACGGTAAATTTTCCGACAGAGGGTATTTCAGTAAATTTATAAATATTAACGGCGATTGGCTCGAATTCAAGAAAGTCACCAGAAAGCATCACTGGTACACTGCGGTTCTCGTTTCTGCCGACCGCGCCGAATTTTCCATCGACCCTGCAGCGTTGGAGGAACTTTCGGCGGCCACAAAAAACAAACATGTCGTTCTCGGTTTGGAAACTTTGAATATGAGCAAAGAACTCGAGAAATGGATCGGGTCGATCCAGTTCTGTTTTTCGTTAAACATGGCCGCCGATCTTCCACGAATTTCAGATTCGCTGATTCAGAAGATGTCTTTGAATCACGTTGTGTTTAAGGGAGACAATGAAATCAGCGATGAAGCCTTGAACCAACTGCTGCAGTTGCTGAAACAAGAACAATTTTATAAGGCAACGATTTCCGGTCTCTCGGACTCAAACCTGAAGAAACTGATTGCTGAGTGGAGAGAAAACGCGTCAGAAATGACGGGAAAAATCATTTTCTGTAAAGAAAAAGATACTCTGAATCATATCAGAAACGATATCGGCTTCAGAGCGTGCACCGAAGATCAAACGCGTCATTTCAACCGCTACTTTCCACAATTTAAATCGTGGAGTAATGTATACGCCTTGATCGAAACCAAAAATGAAGGCATACAGTATTGCTTTAACCTTGCAAACAACAAGAATAAAACGTTGTTTGTTTTCGCTTGATTTCTGTCTCAATTTTGGTTAATAATAAAAGTTTATGTTTGAAGACAGATTTTTTTTTAAGTGAAAACAAAAGGTGCGAAAGAGACAGCTGAGTGCTAGATTACAGAGAACAAATAGAAATACCGTTTATGGTGAGCCACCACGACGTCTTTACCACGAAATTTTTTATGATAAAAATGTCTGTTACTGAATTGTCTGTTTTTAATCTGTCTGTTACTGAACTGTCTGTTACCGAACTGTCTGTTTTCTCTTTGAAGTTGCCATCCTGAAGTCGCAAAATGCTCTTCTCTGCCACAAACTGGCGTTCTTGTAGTTTATGGTCGTGAACGAATGCTCGAAATTCTTGATTAAATTGTAAATTATTATTATCATATCAATGCGGTTTTTGATTGTTGTCAATCAAAAACCGCAGAAAACAAAGCAGAGACAAATTAGGCAAAAATAACATGATTTTTACAGCTCTCTCCATTGGCGAAAACGTAGATCGCTCGTCCGTTGCAGTTTCTTAAAATGAACGCGTCCTCCTCTCCATTCCCTTCGTGTTCTAAGCGATTACGGTACAGATGGTCGCCTTCAGTGCATCTTTCGAATGCAAAATCGCCGATTGGATCCTTGACTACGATACTTTCACAATGAATCAGTTTTCCAGCCATCTCTTCTGAGCGCTCCCTCCACTCGGCGATCATTCTCTCCAGAGGAAAATCGCAGTTTTCACAAAGATAAACGTGAGAAAACTGATCCTGTTTTAGCAGATCCAGAAGTGCTGCTGTAGTGGCATCATTGAATCGGTGTTCCGTACTGAAATGCAACCACTTCAAGGTCTTCTTCTCTACCATCATCTCCAGGATCCTCGCGACACTCTCCGTCACGTCCGTTTTAACATCCGTTGCACACATGAGACAATCGGAAGTGAACCAGCGAATTCCACCATTTCTTTGCTTGGACTCGAGGTGCCAATCCACAGAAACACGTTGCTGAGTTTGGTAATAACCGGAATTTGACTGACAGCGGATTTGCGCGCATTCTTCAAATAGATCACGGTCTGATCGAGGTGCTTCGCAGAAACCGTTTCGATCGTTTCTCTTGTGAATGATGAGCGAAAACGGGACTTTGCACTGTTTCTAGAGATTCGAATATCGTGAAAGGCCTTCTTTTCTAGAAACTCCGAGCAGGCGGCTCCGATCGAGCCTTCGAGTTGGGCGCCCGCGCTGAGGGCGTCCTGAACAACTCGAGCGCTACTTTCTCGTAAAACTCAATCGGCAGGCTGTTCATCTTTGAATTGAGAAGATAGCGCGGCTATGGACTAATGCAGATCGCGTTGATCTTAAAAATGATGCAATTTGATACAATGCGGTGTGATGCGTAACTGTAGCGTTCAAATCGCATTAGACTGGAAAATTCGCACATTCTCAACGCGATGTTCCAACTATTGATCTCAATCACCGAATAACAAATGCGGAGAATCGTCAGCAAAATAAGACACGCTTACTTATTGGGACAGCACCACCCCCTTAAATCCAGAATTCGACGCTGTATAAACACAAAATTAGACCTCGAGTGAGTTGTCGTTGATTTCGTCTTAGTTGGCGTAATGCTCTTGGCGCACCGCTCCTCCTCTCAGTAGAACGCATGTTTCAGCTCGACGCTCCGCTCCTCGAACGTACCGAATACAGAACTCTGCGCTCCGCCCTTTGCTCTATTCAACAGCAAGCCTTTAATCAACTCTGTTCAATCAAGCTTAGGAGTCCTCTCAGTAGAACGTCAGAGAAGTCCGGGGTTCAGCTACCCTACCTCCAAAAAAAGTTTCTATTTGTGCACACACCGATGGCGTGGCGTGGCTTGTTCGACTTCCAGTTGGTAAGGTCGAAAGCCGACTCGTCGGTCCATCGGAACGCGTCCTTTGCGGTGATGCGGAATCCTCCAATCCACGCCCACTCGTTGGTCGCGTTGAAGAGCGAGGCGACAAAGGTCGACGCCAGCTGCGCGCCGTGGTCGAGTCAAAAGTCGTGCGCGTCGAACCAGACGAGTTTGTCGCTGTTCTGGTAATAGCGCTGCCCGTTGAAGGAGACCCACTCGAGGTTCGCGGCGGCGGCGGCGGCCAGGGCGAGGAGAGAGAGGAGAGCGACGGATTTGAGCATCTTGGCGGATGGACATGTGGCAGGCAGTCGGGGCGCCGTTTTAAGCGCCGCTGATAAGGGCACCGCGCGTCTGATGGAATCGAAAATCACGCAAAAAGCGGTGATTCCGCCTCTTTGGACGCTCGCTGAGCGATCGTGAACGGCGTTGTTTAGGGAAGATTTAAGACGACTCAAAGGACAGATTTGGCCCTTTGACGCAAAGCGCCGCGTTTTTTAGTTTCGTTTTCGGAGTGGCGCGCTCTTATCAGACGAGCACAAAAATCCACTCATTCATGAAATCCGGCTAAAAGAGAGCTCAGATCCGCGTAAATCACCAACGGACGAGGCTCCTCTTTCTGTTACATCGGTCGCCGATCACTTGACCACTGCCGCTCGTTTCAGAAAGTGAAAATTTGACTCCAAATTGATGTTTGAGCTTCCCAACTATTGCTTCTATTGCCTTTCAGAATGACACGTCAGCCTTGTAGCTGCTCGCAGTAACGAAGGCGCAAAACGGAACCCTGCTGACGGAGAATAAAACGGTAGTTTAATGATTTGTCTCGGATTGAAAGATAAGTTTGAATTTCAGCTGCTGGCGGAGAACCAGAAGCTAAAAACTGAAAATGAGACTCACAAGGCGGAGAACGGAGCGTTGCTAACAACAAATCAAAAGGTATTTTGTCCTTTTTTTCGTCGGTTATTCATGGAATAATGCTGGAATTTCAGTTGTTGACAGAGAATCAGAAGCTCAAGGTTGAAGTGGGGACTTTTCGCTTGCTTATCTCGCAAATGAGGCTATTGCGGGAGAGAGAGCTTTCGGAGAGCAGCGAATCGGAGTCAGAAGGCGAGGAAGAAGACGCGGACCAGACTTCAAATGACCCTACGCGCAAAACAGCTTCAAATATGATTTCCGACTTTTCCGCTTCAAATGTTGAACCACAAGAAATGGAGATGTTGAATGCGTTGGCTATGAGCAACGAGCCGGGGTCGTTAGGCCAGAATGAAGACATTGACGTTGAAGTCGAAATTATCGATCAAAACAACGGCGACGGCGTTCCTCGTGGAAGTTCTAGAATTGTAATCGTCTAAACTATGCAATTTCTTTGTTTCAAGCGTTGCTTTTAGGCTGAATTTAATGAAATTGACGATCACAAGCGCGACAATACAGATACTGAAGATAAGGAAGTGGCGAACCAACAGAAACAGTGCAGAAATCTTGGCGAAACCCCTGGAAATGTGCGCATTTAAGCGTGTCAGTAACTAGTCTCCAACTGATTGCTTTTAGGAAGGTTTTCGTGAAAACGAGCGAGATGACAGCGAAGAGAAAGAAAATGACGAGCTAAGCAGTTTGGATGGCGAAGGAGAAGACGGCGAGCCCGATGACTCCATCTGGAAGCAGAGAGCGTTGTGGAAATGCGCTGAATGCGAGAAGGAGATTCGTGGAAACCGCACAATCCGATGGTCACACATCGCTGTGCACAAAAAGTTCACGCTGCGTTGCCCTATCGACGGATGCGACAGCCGCATTTCAAAAATGTCAAACCTGAAATCTGGACATATTCGAGACTGCCACAAGGCGAACTGGCGCGACATCTCCAACGCCGAGAAGAGGCGCATGAAAAACGAGCAAGCAGCGTGGATCCGCAAATCTCTGCAATTCGAGCGCGAATTCTTCCCCGAGAAGAACTGTTCTGAAGTGTTCAAGATGAAGGAGAAGACGTGCAAGCAATGCGGCGCCACGTTAACCACTGAGCAAGGCAAAAATGATCATATCGCGGTTCACTTGCAACTGAAAGTCCCTTGTCCGGTGGCTGGATGCACAAACCGCTACTCTGCGGCTGTTCTCTACGGGCATCTTCGGACAGTGCACCAGACGAAAACCTCTCAGTTCCGCGGCCAGCTGTACAAAGAATTTAGTGACTCGAAGAAAGACTATTTCAAGGCTATAAACGCAGTGAAACACGAGTATTTCTGATTGTTGAACTCTATTAAAGTGAATTTTATTTTTTGCAATTTGCAATTCTTTGGGAAGGTGAATCAGAGCAAAGAAACAAGCTGGCTAGCTTTTAGAGGATTCTGAAAATCCAAATGAAAATCCAGCTGACAGCCTCGAACCTGTCGCTACAGCTGACCGCAGCCGTTCTGACAGTTAACTGTATCTGTCAAAATCGCACAAATGCGTCCACTGCAGTGAAGGTAATTGGAATTTTGAGAGGCATTATTGAAGCTCTCAAAGTTCAACGATTTTAGCAAGAATTCCGTCAAATGTCTGTATTTGTGACTGTCTTTAAGTTCTTCACAGTCCCCTAGTTTATCAGTTAGACCCAACAAAACAACGCCGTTTCTTATGAAAGTTTCCGTTGGCCAGCGACAAGTAGAGAGGATTGGAGTTTCATTCCAACTTGTTCTTTTGAACGCATGTTGAGAATTGAAAGGAAAACTCATACGTTCATTGTACCGCCATATCAACAACAAGGTCGACGCCAGCTGCGCGCCGTGGTCGAGTCAAAAGTCGTGCGCGTCGAACCAGACGAGTTTGTCGCTGTTCTGGTAATAGCGCTGCCCGTTGAAGGAGACCCACTCGAGGTTCGCGGCGGCGGCGGCGGCCAGGGCGAGGAAAGAGAGGAGAGCGACGGATTTGAGCATCTTGGCGGATGGACATGTGGCAGGCAGTCGGGGCGCCGTTTTAAGCGCCGCTGATAAGGGCACCGCGCGTCTGATGGAATCGAAAATCACGCAAAAAGCGGTGATTCCGCCTCTTTGGACGATCGTGAACGGCGTTGTTTAGGGAAGATTTAAGACGACTCAAAGGACAGATTTGGCCCTTTGACGCAAAGCGCCGCGTTTTTTAGTTTCGTTTTCGGAGTGGCGCGCTCTTATCAGACGAGCACAAAAATTCACTCATTCATGAAATCCGGCTAAAAGAGAGCTCAGATCACTTTCTTTTATAATTTTGCACATTTTTGTAACATGTTAAGAAGTGATAGGATAGCGCGTACGTTCGTAAAGACCACATATTCGCTTTCTACGTCACAATTGGATTAAATGAGATTATTCTAGTGTGTCTACATGCCGCTGCCGCCTAACTTCGATTCCGCCTTATAGTTGATCTGTTTAAAGCGCGCTTTCAGCCCATTTCAGAATGACAACTCGGTCGTGCAATTGTGCAGCTCTGAAATTGCAAATCGAATCGCTGCTTCTAGCGAACAAAAAGGTAGTTTGTCCGTCTGCCAATCACGGCAATCTTGAAATTTCAGTTATTAGCGGAGAATAAAAGGCTGCGGATTGAAGTGGGGACATTTAGAGTCTTGGTCGGCCAAATGAGAGAGCTACGGGAGAGGGAATTGTCGGAGTCAGAAGGCGACGATGGGGATGATGACGTCATTTGGATTGAATCGGACAATAAAGAACAGAGCGCCGATGATGTCCAGGTGGCTAACGATATTGACATCGTTTCTGTAAACGTAAGCAGAGCGCACATAAGAAGCAAAAGGCTATGTTTTTGATTTTCAGGCTGCCTTTGACGAGAATGACGCTAATGAGGTTGGTGGTGAAAAAGCGGCCGATCCGTTCATCTCGGAGTCGTCCGACGACCAAGATCAAAGCAAAGATCCCGACGATGAAGAAAGAGACGTCGGCCGGGAAGCAGTAAGCAACAGAACTTCAAAATTGGTTTCTGATGAGAGCGACGACGAAGTGATCAGTTTAGATTCGGACAATTCCGATGATGAAGCAGAAGATGCCCAGATGGTTAGTGCAAAGAGAAAGCAACTTTACACTTGAATAATTGCAGGAAACGGCCGAGAACCAGCAAGATCAAGTCGGTGAGGCTCATGAGGCCAAAGATGACGTCAAAGAACAATCCATTATTCCTGAAGACAAGCTTTGGAAGCAGAGATGCACGTGGAAATGCGCAAAATGTCAAAACGTACTCCGT